>CAUYRH010083276.1:0-35102 GCA_963574655.1 Perodicticus potto | reverse complement strand
TACTGAGCCTCAGAGTTAAAGCATTCTATAATAGACATACTCTTATTTGACAATGTGAATGTTACTTTCTTTGCATTATTATTGTTAATATTGCTTAATATTTCGATGCAGTAATCATCACTTTTCTTTTCTGAATGTATTTATCTTTGTTCATTCTTTTCGAGGTTTTTGTTTCTAGTCCTTATTTTAAACACTGTTATTGTTATTAAATTTTAAGTCCTTTTAATTCTGTGAAGGCAAAAAGTGGAAACCTAATAAATATATGTATATGTAAAAATATGGTTTATAGAAAAATACAGAAACCACAATTAATAAATAGGTTTGCAAAATATTTAAATACATTACTTAATTATAGCGACAAGAACAACCAGCATAAACAGGGTGAAGAGCAAATACAGCTAATGTTTGATAAACAAACCTTTCATTTGGTGAAGGTAAAAGTGCTACCAACTGTTAACTATTCAAGTGGGCATTTGTCAGCTTTTTGATACAGAAATGGTAGTATACTGAAAAGTCAATTAAATAGAATTCAGTCCAGATACCTTTGAACAGAAACATGTCTATGTTATAGTCTACTTCATTTTCTTTCTCTTGTATCTAAAGTCTCCAGGTTTTTGCCGCCATGCTGACAAAAGCTTTTGTCTAACAATAAATCTTTGTAAACAATCTCACTGCCCCCCTTCTTTATGAGTATAGCTATCATTGTTAGATTGAGGGATTCATTCATGGTCTTATGATATTTTAAGAACACAGGTTTCCTAACATTACAGTATTCCTATCCTTCAGCATGGCTATTCAAAGACTGTCATGAGATCTTAGTATTTGACCCATTTCTCTTTTTCTTCTCATGAGTTTACCAAAGTAACAACCCCAATTATCTTTCATAACCAACAGAGTATTTTTTCTCTTAACTCAAAGAACACTTGGCACACAAAAATGTCAAGTCAGAAGCAGTGATTAGGTCTACTTTGTAGTATCACTGGAAAAAATACCAAGGTCTCACCAACATTTCTGGTGGATCATCAATAGTGTGTACCTTCCAGTATCACTCCAAGATAGAATTCAGATGTCCTGCAGGGGGCGCTGCAAATGATGCAACTCCCATCTTTTCTTTGGTAAGGATATATTGTAGCCACTGAAGAACTGAAAGGCTATCATTCCAAATGTTCCCTGACACATTTCCATTGATTAGTCTCAGAATATGATACTGTAGCTATTACAAACAAAAGTAAATTTGTAACAAGAAGACAATTTTGACTGGGTTCTAGGAAGCAAAGAAATAACATTTGTAACTGTTTTCTGTCTTCTCTATACTGAATCACCTACAAGTAGCAACAGGAGAAAACAGAGGTAAGAAGCACAAAGAATAGAAGTTGAGAGATGGGGAATTGCTGCTCAGTAAGGATAAAGATTCAGTGATGCAGGACTGGTGATTTCTAGCAATATTCCATGACACAGTAGAATTTGGTATTGCACACATTAAAATATGTTAAGAGAATAAGTCTCATATTAAATGTTCTATCTCAAAAAGAAATCACAAAAGAAAGTTTTGGAGGTGATGGATATATTTGCTACCTTCCTTGTGGTGACAGTATGAGGAGTATATGTCCAAACTCATCAAAATGTGCATGTTAAATATGTTCTAATTTTTGCCAGAGTATCCCTTCCCAACCCCAGGAAGTTAAAATCCAAGGATGCTCAAGTCTCTTACATAAAATGATGTGGTATTTGCACATAACCTAGGAACAGCCTCCTATATATGTATATATACTTTAGATTATCTCTAAAATTACTCTAATACCTAATGCAGTGTAAATGGTTGCTATACTGTACTGGTTTTTATTTGTATTATTTTTATTGCTGTATTGTTATTTATAATTTTTACTTTTTAAAAAAATATTTCTGATCCAGATTGGTTGAATCCATGGGTGCAGAACCCTCAGATAGGAAGAGCCCAATTTATATCAATTATACCTTGATAAATTTCTTTTTAAAGAAGACATTTAGAGAAACACGTTCTTTACCGTTTGTTGAAATAGGAATTTCTCCAGGCAGGATCTCAAAAGACTCCACTTTGGGCAGTGCCTGGAGCTCAAAGGAGTAGGGCGCCAGCCCCATACACCAGAGGTGGTGGGTTCAAACCTGGCCCCAGCCAAAAACTGCAAAACAAAAAAAAATCTCTAGAAAGTCTCCACTTACCAGAGCAAAGAACTGGTACAGAGATGAGCCATTTATAGAGTGTATAATGGTAAATGCTGCTATCTATGTTTAAAGTGCTTCAAAGAGTCAATGTCCATAGATATAGTGACACTGTAGACAGGAGCTAAGGTAAATAAGATTACCTGTGAAACAATATTCTGATCTTAACTGTCCAAACTATGTAATTTCTGCATGCCCTGGGCAAATTATATAACCTCTCTAAGTCTAGCACAATTACCTATATGACTAAGATAAGCAAACCAAGGCTGAGATTAGACTGCTTTTTTGTCCTTATTCCATAAATAAGGTATGTACAGTCCCACACAGTGACATGCCACGCATGGTAGCACTTTTATTATTGTGTAGAGTGTCCATAAAGTTCTTTGGTTATTTTAACTTGTTCACGAACTTTATGGGCACCCTGTGGAATCACCTAAATCCTCAAGCCCCTTCCAAAATCGAGATCCTCTATAATCCTTCAACATTAGTAACAGTAAAAATTCAAGGAACAGAAATTAAGAAAATCTGATCTCCAAATGATGAGGAAGGTGTGGCTTTCTCTTTTAGTGAACTGCTAACTCCCTGGAAAGTCACAGAAAAATCATGCAGGGGTACAGATGTAGTCACAGGGGAGGGTGTTTTAGGAAAACAGGCTGATAGGCTCAAGAATTCTTATCAAAGGTTCAGCATAAAAATTCTACTCTTCTAATACAGGTTGTAACATATCAATGCTAAAGTAGTTGCATGGATTCAGATGATCTTTAAAAAATAAAACATACCCTTAGAATCCATGTTGCATCTATGATATCCACTATCACTTCTACAAAAAAGGTGACAAAGAAAAAAAGTTTATCATTGGAAGCTGCTAAATTTCTGTTACTGAACTTGACTCTGAATCGAGTTTGCAGGTATGTTTTAAGCTAATCTCTTTTCATGCCCAGGAATGGCAATCTATGAGCTATATACGAACACCAACTTGTCTTAAAAAATAAAAGTGTATAACAACTGCAACAAAAAATACTTTGAAATACACTTTAGGATAAAGTTTCCAACAAGCATAGACTTGTAGCGAGATACTTCCAAAATCGTAATATTAAAGTTACCCAAAGTGTATTCATATACAGAGTATCTAAAAGAGCCCTGTGATGGATGCCATCAACCTATTAATCCCCAAGAACCAAATTCACAGTAACTGCTAAGAGTGGGAACAGAATGCAATGTGAATATTAGACCCAAGGACAATCAGACAGCGTAGGAATACCACAAAAGGGAGCTTTGAGCATTTTTTTTCTTTTATCAAGTATCTTTAGATTTCTGTAGACTTCAGATTCCCAGGTCATTCAGCAATCTCCTTAATTTTCCCCCAAATTTCAGCCTCTTTCTTTGATAGGCTTAAAAAAATATCCACCAAGCAAAGGGAGAGAAATGCTATCATCCAGTTTGTAACTAAACTTCCAAGGTGATCTGAGGTGCATTTCCACACCACATTTTAATGTGCGTGCCAAGGTATCAGAGAGGAAAACAGAGAAATCCAAGGGCATATAAGGATGATAATCTCTCACTGTGATGAAAGATGCTTCAAGCTAGGTAGCAAACCAGCTCTAATATTTCAAGTGGATGAAATGACCTGATATTCCTTTGGATGAAAATAACTAGTCTCTCCTCTTCCCATTTCTCTTAACATAAAAACAGGAGTGTTCTGCAGCTTGTGAACTCTTTTGAGTGTGAAAGAGTCAGGTAATTGTCATCACCTGCATATCCCAGGGGAGGAAGTAAATGTTCAGAGATAAAATTGGCTCTTTAAGGTTGCACAGTTACTATATGGAAGTCCCTATGCAATATGGTCACAGCTCACTCACATATTCAATGTCACAACCCACTACAGAAATCACTTTCTTACCCTAACTCCCCTTAGCCAATTGGCTGTTACTGTACTGTCTGGGAGCAACAGACTGATGGAGTCCACTCCAGACCAAGGAAAGAAGTGAGACTCAAGGAAGCCTGCAGGCCTCTACAGTCATCACTTGAGCTGTGATTTTACCAACCCTTAGTGGGGAGAACAGACATTTATGTTAGTTTTTCTGTGACTCATGTAATTTAGTTAAATATCATGTAAGCCAATGATATACAACTCTGGATATGAAAGACAATTGTGGTCTTTATTAAAATGTTTTGAAGAAACTCCAAGAGGTGAGCGTTTCTTTTTGTTTTTTTTTTTTTTTTGGCTTGTTTTGTTTCTGTTTGTTTAAAAAAGAAAAGAAACTGGATTACAGGAGCAAGAAAACTGTCAAAGATTCCCGGGGCAAGGGTGTATTATAATATTTATGAGGAATTGGCGTACAGAATTCCTTCACTCCAGTCTTTAAAGAAGAAGGAGGTAATTAGAAGTTGTGGTTTAGGGGTAGGGAGACAGGGATACTAAGCTTAAACTAGGACACATGTACTCAGGAAAAAGCCACGGCATATTTCAAGATGTGTTGTGTGTTGGCTGTAAGTTTTAATTTTCTGCTTTTTAAACCATTACTTTTATAAACTTTTTATATCAAACAATAAACTAGCAGCATTGCAGCACCCCCAAATAGATCCTTAATAAACAAAATTTAAAAATGAAACATTATGAAAGCATAACTACATGAATATATATAACTTACGCTCAATTGTACAACTGTGTTGCAGAATCAGAAAATAAACGCTATCGAAATTAATGGTTTATCAATCTATGTGGGAAAATAAATGGCCATTAGTCTTCCCCAAAATTTTTGGAATCACTTTTTTTTTTTTTTTACAGCATCAAGAGATTTTAATAACTCAATTACCTAACAATTGAGTAGAAATTTTCCTTCTTAAATTTCCATATCAACTCCATGCAGTCTGACTAACATATCTTACAAAAAGGGTTAACTTTTAAAACAACTTGAAATGACACGGAGATAATGAAGAATATTGACTGCTTATACTGCAGGCTAAGAAAGAGCTCTAAAAAAGAAACAAATCAAAAGCCTGTAAGAAGCCTTCAGTCTGAGCCATGATTCAACTATAAAATGCTGGGGAAAGTAGAAATATTAGAAGTCTTCAGTAAAGGAGTAGTGAAAATGGAAAGTCAAACTAAACACGTCTCATGCTTTCCATTTATAACTGCATGAGCAGGAAACATCTATTTGGGTATGTTTTGATCCTGATATTACAAGGCTTCAAACCGAGCCCATTCCCCCTCCCTGCCTTCACTGTGTGTTTATTATACAGGGATCTGGATGGAAGACTCCTTCAGTGTAGGAAAGTAAAAATTCTACCATCTCAAAATGCCTCAGTGGTATTTGTCAAGGCAGCACCAGTTCTGTGTCTTACCCAACACATGAGTCTGAAGATAAAAACAAATGAAAGAAACATAAATTTCAGTTCTATTCAGAAGCAAATCAAATGCATTTTAAAGACTTTGATTTATGGCTCTCCTCTTTCATATGTATTTCAGGGTCAACTTTCATTGTACCATTTCTGACATCACAGATAGAATATTGAGATATGTCTGGCACTGGATAGGAGGTTATGAGGAATGAATTTCTACAACAGCAAGCTGATATCAGCTTTCTTCTCACTGTGGTATGAAGAGGTAAAGGAGGGAAAAGGGCTGGAAAAGTTCTATCTGAGAAGAGAGATGCTGTTTCTCTACACACTGGCTCTCCCAGGATGGAACTGATATTAAAATAACCAACAGTCCTGTTGTACCCCAATCTGGTTTAGAAAAACTGGACTCTTCAGCAACAGAGCAAAATCACCACTAACAAGGCTTTTTTTTTTAAAATCTCTTTTCCTTTCTCACAAGCTTGTTGATCAAAGCTGTGTTTAAAAAAAAAATAGTCTGAAATAGCACAAACAAAAAGATGGCTGAATTCACCTATCAAACCTTCAAAAGGGGCTCTCAATTAGCAATACCACCTCCAGTCCCTTCTCTCCATCATTAAGAATTAGGGAGGAATGCTTAAACCACACTGTCTCAAGGCACAGAGACCAAACTAAAAAGGGCCCTAAAAATAGCCTTGCCAATTGACGCCCACTCCCCCACCTTTTATTAGGACCATGAAGTGCAGCATAAGAGGCTGAAGAGAAAAATTGTACAGTATAATTGATTAAAGCAAAAAAGTCTCATAATCCTGTACTAAGGCCAAAGGAAATCAAAACACACTCGAGTTGTAGCATGTACTCATAAATAACCTCTCAATTGGATTTCATAAGAAATATTGATCTTGAGTTCTCAGTCTTCTCACTTTGGCTACATGCATGATTGGGGTCAGTACCTCCTGTGTTGGAATGTTTTGACTCATGTAGACAGCACGCAATGTACATAAATAACTGTATTTAAACATTATATTTGAGGAGGCTTATGTGGTAGGAAGCTACCAAAAGGACCCTCTTTTAGGGGGTGAAGACCTTGAAAAGAATAGCAAAATATTCGATTTGACCAATAGTTCTCTTAAAAATTACAATAGGTCTAAGTAGGTAAAGTTTTTAAATAGACTTGATTAAAACTGCCTCCCTACCATGGTTAAACATTAATGCTACATTTTACATTTATTTCTTCTCTAAATATGCTATTCAATATATGTGATCTTATTCACTGAAATTAACTTTCCAAATATAACCTCTAAAGTAACCCATTTGTCTGTAGTATTTGAATTTAGCTCTTTGTCTTTAATATTTAAATTTAGCCAATGACTCTGATCTATTACCTGTCAAACCGTGCTTTCAGCTTAGTACAAAATTCCAGTTCTCTAACACAATTCACATTTGCATTGGTAACATTCTATGTACGTATTTCAAATCTGAAAACACAATTCAGTGCACTGTACAAGAACAAGGCTGAGGGAGCACTGGTCAAATTCACTGTTCCTTTATTCTCTGCGGTGACTTTCTTTTGGCTTGAAAAACTTGCAAAATAAACTGTATCTTCAGACACTAAAATGCTTCAAAGATGTCTTTTTGGTGAAATAATCTCCCAGTGGCAATATATTTGAGATATTTCTTTTTAAAGAATCTGAAATGCAAGCAAGTATCTGTCAAGTAGGAACCCAAGAATCCTAGTTAACACTGAAGAAACTTTTGGTTTAACTCATGGACTTTAAAGAGTAGAAGATGGGAACAGAACAGTTTCATTCCTTTTTCCTCCTGCTTTCCAAGCCCAGTCTTTCTTTGTCTTTAATCGTACAGAAAATAGAAACAGTCTTCTGAAACTGGGCCTTCCCTGTGGCTGTTAATTCCAAAAATCCTATTATCCATGAGCAAGTGTGTTATTCTCTGTGAACTAGCTTCTTCCACTCTGAAGAACTGAGCAGCCTTTTTAGGCAGAAACCTTCGGACTGGTCTAAGATGAACACAAAGCCATTCTTTCTAAAAGACTTGAGATGTTCAGTTCAAGAGCAATGATCCTGGCCATTAAAGAACCTGTAGGTTAGTCTTGAATAAACAGAAAATCAGCCTTAACCACGTTCAGATGCTAAAACATGATCCAAGACTTTCCTTAAAAGAAAAAGAAAAACTATAGAGGTAGGAGTTGAGAAAAGGGAATTTCTCTCCCAGAAACTTTAGTGACGTAATCAAAACAAGTGAAAATATGAATGCCAGCGATCTAGGCCATTCTCAGCATACAGTAGCAACGCTGATAATCTTTCAAGTGAAATCTTGATTTCCTTTTGTTAATCATCTTACAGTTTTGGTTGAAAAAATAAACTATTCTTTTTCTTTAAATGACCATATAACCTACCTTTTTAAACTCACCTTATGGAAACCACCTAATCTACCTTTCATTAGAATTTCCCTTGCTGGTATATGCAAACCAGGTCAATTTCTGCTGGATTCGGCACATTTGCGGTACACACCTTAATTCAACTTCTTGTCAATGGTTTCAAAATGAAAAAGAGCTGGACTTCAGATATATATAAAACACATACTGGTTATATGTCTGTGTGCACATTAACACCATTTGCAGATTTCCCCCTTTTCCTTAGGGCTGAGAGTGCTGTCAATAGTCATTACTTATTAAACAGGCTGCCATTCCCTTCTACAGAATGTTAGGAAGAGAGCACCGTGGAGGGGTAGAAATAATTACCTTGGGCTTTTCTTTAAAGACCTCCAGAATAGAGCAATGCAAGGAAATCAATTGAGAAAGAGAAAGAACATGAAATACCCACAGCATGTGCTGGCACCCTCTTCTTTCCCTCTCTGTACACACACACACACACACACACACACACACACACACACACACACACACACACACACGGTTTGGAAGTATACCCACACTCCATTATTCATATCAACTGCATCAAAACAGGAGATCAAAAATCTGATCCCCACCAAATATGCTCACACAGTCACTTGTGAAACCTTTATTTTTCCACAACACTCGAGCTAAATGTGTTGAGAGCAGACTCTCAACATCTCCTGAGAAAATGGGCTCTCAGAAATGACTGGGCTTTCAAAAATGACTGCTGAAGCCAAAGGAGAGAGGAGCAGCAAGTTATGGCTCTACTGCCACTGTGGTTTCTGTTAGATTCCTTCCTGCCTCTCTCCTGCCTGTCTCCTAATTTATCTTCTTCTAGCCCGTTTTTTCCAAAGCAGGGTAAGGGGCTTTTACCTGCCCCTCTCCTGAACTTACTTACAAATACACTAAATCCTTTTTTTAAAGTTTTAAGGGTTAAAAATAGCCAGGATAAAATCACAGGTCAGGGATATGAAAATCACCAGATGACTGTAAGCAGACCTGGTGTATTTTCCTGGCAGCACCATTAACAATGAAGAGTTAATGATGAGCATTCCCCGTTTCCCCCATCCGGTATGGCTCAAAACATAAATCTAATATAAAGACAACATAACCAGACAGCTTTTGCCAAAGAGCCTTGCAAACAACTTGACCCTGGTAGGCTGGGGTTTGTCCTAAATAACCTTCACAGGTTGCACAAACTGTTCCCATGTCCTGATCAGATGAGATTAAGAAGGTTCCTGAGATTTCCCTAGAATAAGAACAAGGTAGGGGGTAGGAGGCCAATTAGTCATCTAAAACATTTATTAAAATGTAGAGAAAACACACACCTCCTATATAAATAAATAGAAGCTATCATGCTTTGGGTAAACTGGCCAATACTGGCACCAATGAGCCCACGTTGAAGGTACTACATCCAAAGGGTGACATGTTTCAAAAAGGTTGGTTCTTCTCACACTTGAGTGCAGGAAACTCTGTCTTAACCCCACTGTGTTTTTCAGGCACAGAGGGAGAGGAGATAAGGTTCACACCCCACCTTTGGGAAAGAAACAAAAGCTAAGGCTTGGCAGAGCTGGAAAAACTCCTTCGTCAGGACCCTAGAGGTGGCAGCTCTGCAGGGCTCCCCTCCTGCTTCCTCCTAGTTAACTCACTCTGGGCGGACACGGAATCAATCTCCACACCTTGGAATGGCCAGGGACAGGCTGGGGGATGATCACTTTAGTCTTTCCGTGGATCCACTACCTCTCTCCATGGCTTCTAATTAACCCTCCCTGGTCCCCACTCCGGTCGGGGCTGCTAGAAGCGTCTTCAACTACGTTCTACCAGTATCTCCACCGAATGGTTTCCCCACACATGGACATAACTCCCTTTGCGGTTTATCGTCGGTCAATTCGTGTGTGCTTTCTTCCCTTCTTAGAGGCGGGCGGGGAAGGGACTCGGCGCATTCGGGAAGGCCCTCCCTCCCCGCCAGCCCTCCACGAGAACGGGATCCGGGAGCTCGCCAGCAGGTCCGCAGTAGGAGGGATCGCTCTCGCCTTAACCCTTTGGAGGAGTTAGGCGGTCTGTTCTTATTTGGGACCCAGGGCCCTTGGAGCCTGACAACCTCTCTCCCCTTCCTACCACCCCCACCTTCCCTCCCGACACGACCAGAACAGACTGGCTCCTTCCCTCCTCCACCTTGTGACCAGTCTTAACTAGCTCTCACTCTGTGCCCCAAACCTGGGGAGGAGGGGGATTGCTAAAAGGCGGCGAGGGGGAAAGACAGCAATAGGGCAGAAAGGAAACTCAGTAGTAAACGATAGTTGAGATAGTGTTTACTTACGAAATCTGGGGCTGGTGCTAGTTTCTGGTGTGGTAGTGGCAGAGGAGGAAGAAGAGGAAGAGGAGGAGGTGGCAGCATCCTGAAAGGGAGACAGGGTCCAGGAGGGGGTAGAATCATGAAGGTAGGAGGAGGTAGCGTATGCCGCAGTGGGCCAGGAGGGCATTGCCTGGGTACTGAGAGTTCCTGGCACCGGGGGCCGGGAGCCCAGCGTGCTGCTACTGAAGAAAGGGGCCGTGGTGGACAGGACCGTCGAGGGGGCCGCAGTGTTCCGTGCTGTGGTGGAGCGCGGGCTGGCCCTGATGGGCACCCGGTGCCCGGGGAAGCGAGTGGGCGCTCGCGTGATGGTGGTCAGGCGAGTGCTAATCCGGTTGGGCGTCCTGGAGGAGGCGGCGCCGGCGGCGGAGGGGGTAGCGGGGGAAGTGGTGGAAGTGGTCGCGGTCGTGGTCTCCATGGCCTTGGGGAAAGAGCTGGGCTTGGAGAGGAAGAAGGGGTCCTGGCCCATTCCCTTGGAGTCCACCAGGTCGGTGGGCACGTACTCCTTGACGGAGCCCACCACGATCCATTTGAGGAGCATGAGGCTGAGCCCCAGGCCGATGAAGCCGATAAACAGTGGTACCACGCACAGCCACGTCTGCTGCCGGTTCCACACGATGCAGTCGCTACAGCGTAACTCCCGGGGGGGCTCGGCCGCCCCTTCGCCGCCGCCGTCCGGGCCCCCGCCCGCCGCTGCCGCCGCCGCAGCCGCCGCGGTGCCCTCCTCGGCTGAGGCGGCGGCTGCCGAAGCGGCCCCAGGTGGCGAGGCAGCGGCCGCCCCTTCACTCATCCTAGGAGCCGGTCTTCACCTTCGCCCCCCCGAGGGCCGCGCCAGAGGCATGGGGCCGCGCGGGCCGGGCGCGGGCGCGGGCTCCGGCGGCGGCGGCGGCGGCGGCGGGCTCGGGCGCAGGCAGCGGCCGCGGCGGCCGCATGCAAATCGGCTCCCTGCCCCCACGCCCCTCCCCCCGAGAGGCGGGCGGCGGGCGGGGAGGAGAGCGCGGGGGAGGGGACGCGGGCCGGGGAGGGGGCGGCGAGGAGCTCGGAAGAGGGGCGAGACGGGCCCCCTGCGCCGCCGGTCGGTCAGGGAGCGGCGGGGTGCGTCTGCAGCCCGCAGAGCGGCCTCCTGTGCGCCGGGGCCCCGTGCCCGCTGTCGCTGCTGCCCGCCTCCTGCGTGCGCTCCAGCCGCGCCGGCATCCTCGGGGCACCGCGCCCGGCCCGCTCCCTGGGGCGCCCGCCCGCGCCTCTACCCGGCCTCGCCTCGCCTTCAGGGGCCGAGCCGGCCGGCCGCGGGGTGCCGGGCGCCGCCGAGCTGCATTCCGACACAGAGGGCCGGCCTGGCCACCGCTCGCCCGGCCCGGCGCGCCGCGTTCGTCGGCGGCTGCTCCGCGAGCCGGGGCGGTGAGGTGCACCTGTTCTTCAGCCGGCCCGCAGCCAACCCTCGGCCAGCACTCTCCGGGAGAGACCAATCCGAGCGCAGCGCGGAGGGCTAGCGGCCCGGCCCGGCTCGCCTCGCTCCCGCCGCCCGCGGCTCCGCGCCGCCGCCGCCCGAGAGTCAAACTCCAGCGAGCGGCGCCGCCGCGAGCCGGGGCCGGGGGCGCACGGGGCGCCCGCGGCGGGTGTGCGCCGACCCGCCGCCGAGGGAACCCGACAAGCAGGCAGAGGACTCGGAATCACGCCCCAGCGCCCTGCGGTGGTCAGGCGAGGGGAGCAGAAGCAGGAGAGCGCGTCGGGGATCCCTGGCGACGCGGCCCCGGGGCTGAAGGCGGCTCGGGGCGGACTCCGGCAGCCGGGCGGATGTGAGCGTGTGTGCCGAACTGCCGCGGCGGGCTGGGATTCGGCAGAGTGGCGCCTCCCACCAACACCTAATGGTGGTTTTTTAAATGCGCACAGGATAAATAAATGATCGGAGCAAACCCCGGTTTGCGGGTGTGTGGCGAAAGAAGCTGCCCCCCGGTGTGATCCTGTCCCCCGTGCGGACCGGTGGGGTCAGAGCCTGACGCCGCGAGGCGAGCAGCGGGGGCGGACGCGGGTGGGAGGGAGGGAGGGTACCGCGGGAGGGACAGCCACCTTTGCCGCCCAGTTCCTGAAAGATGCTGGTGAAGCAAGCGACCTTTGTGCTGTCAGACCTGTCAGATATCTCGATGGCTTTTTATGAAAACTTGGCTATTTAAAAAAAAAAAGTATTGTCTTTAAATGCTGATGTTCGTTTAGACACACGTCACGAGGCAAATGCTTGTGACAAGGGAAATGTGAAAAAACCGATTTGGGTCGGTGTCCCGAATTCGGTTGCCGGTGTCTTCCCTTGGTTAGGGAGGCACCTCTATAAACTATATTTCAGGTGCAATGTGGTACCTGCCTGGGGGATGAAGAAGCATAGACGAGAAAGAAAAAAGGGGGTAAAGACCCATGGCAGCATGGTACATGCTGATGGTGCAAAATCTTGTTTGCCAACTCTCTGTGTATTTCCTAGTCTGTAAGTGAAAACCAAAGAGGAGGTGTTTTTATTTACAAGCACCGCGAATAAGAGGTTGAGAATGGCAGCTTCCTAATACGCCTCTCCTTTCCTGTCTGGTGCAGATGAAGCAGCCGACATTCTCTTGTCCTGTAATAGTCTCGACAAAGATGAAGTTTTCAAGGTATCCATTTTATTCACAGGTGGAGAGCTGAGTGGTACAGTAAAGAGACTGCAGACAGCAGAGGATTCATTGAAACATGAAGCCCCTGGGATTCGTTGCCTGCCAGAGTGCTTTGCACAGACACGGTTAATAAATTATTTTTGATGGCGGTAATGTGGCTGTCACCTCTTTCAGCTATAACATTGAGACTTTCCCCAGGGGAAAGCTTTTGATTTTTAGTTTGATAGAACATGCCCTAATCCAGTAGTGCTGAATTATGGTTTTCAAAAATTGCAAGTGGAAAAACAAAATACCAAACCCCCTTGAATCCATATCCCTTCAGTTTTCCAAAGCAAAGTACAGTTCTGTTAAGTAAAAACTGACCCATTCTCTACCTTCTGTGGGTGCTAGTAATCTACTGCCTAGCCTTTCTTGTATAGCAAAAAGAAGAACGCTTTCCCACAGAACTCTTTGGAATTATAGCAGGTGCTGCTTTTAGCTATTTGAAGCAGAAAATTGCTTTTCCAAAACACTCTAGTTCATCCCCCCCCCCAATTCCTGTGGTCTCTCCCAACTTCCCTGCCTGCTGGAGTCAATCCAGTGTGTGAAAAGGGATCCTGTAACGCTGCAGCTGGGCAAGTGCTCCCTTTCCTGAAACCACAGTCCGCCAGCATTCACACCATGTTCTCTCAGTGCTCCCTAATGCCTTATTCATCTACCTCTCCAAATTCCCTCTTCTCATTTCCACTTGGCTTTAACAGCTTATGCATGGATCCCTGTTGAGCTCATTTTCCCCCAGATCCCAAGCTATTGCACTCAACTACCCACTGGCTGCTCTCACAATGAACATCATCACTAGAAGGGGAAAAAAATAGACCATTGCTTTGATAGCCTGGTATTGGGGAGCAGGATATACCAGCCCATCCAAGAAAGTTTGGCTACTGAAATCATCATTAACTTGCAGTTTTATTGTGAAGCTCCCTGGTAGCAGGTGGTAGGCACTGGAACAGGAATTGGGGTGTTGGGGGGAGTGCCCACAGTTGAGTCAAGGACATTTGGTGGACCCTCCCAGTGCTGATGAGCAGCCAGTCAGCCCCATGGTAAATACGATCTTCATTCTGACAACACAGCTCACTGAAGCAGGACACTGGAGAAAACTTCAGACGCAGACTCTTAAGAGAGGGATTCAAGTTAGAGTTCTGCCCCTTATAAGCAATGAAATCAGTCTGGTCCACCGTTTTCTTAACTGTGTGTGGAGCTATAATCCCTACATTCCACATAATTGTATGAAATTGTACAGCTAAATAGACTGTTCACCTGTGGCATCTTTTACTCATTATCGATATCTTCCTATCCGATAGAGAGGAGTGTAGATTAGTGTAACAAATAGATGGCCATACACACATCAGCCTCTCCTGAGCTCTATCTGTACTTAACTATGATTACCTTCTAAATATCTCGTGTGGTCCAGCAACACATTGAACTTGGGATTTCCAATCTTTGCAGAAAGTTTGTCCATTTGCCCACAAATCGGCATTTCTATTGAAGTTCACTTTTCCAGGCTGAGAGTCTCAGCGCCATCTCTACTAGTTGTCTTTTACTTTCTGTCTCTGCAAGATGATGGTCCAGGCTTTCCTCCATTGCAAATTCATTGGTAAAGGCTCATTTTTAGAACCACGGTGCTGGAAATGACCTTAGTGGCCAAACATTTCCCACGTGTCATCTCATAAAATGTCCCAGCCCAATAGTTAATTGGGTTCCATCTGCAGCTGAAGGGGAGGAGACACTTCCTGGGGAAGACCAGCCAGGCTGTCAATATACATAACTGGAAAAGTCTTTCTGTTGAGACAAATTCTGCTTTCCCACATATTCATCCCTTCTCTTTTAGCTCACTTGTTAATAGAAACCTATGAATTAGGTGTTAGGGCAGTGTTTTTCAACCTTTTTTATCTCCTGGCACACTTGAACCTATAGTTAAACTTCCACGGCATACTTAAATTATGTTAATCAAAGAAAAGTTAAAAATATATATACTCTTAATGTGCTTTGAATTTCTTCCAAAAAAAAGTCATTGATGATCTTTAAAACTTTTCACAACACACCTGAGATCCTCTCATGGCTCACAGTTGAAAAATCAGAGGATACAGCAGAGAACAAACCGAAGGTCCCTGCCTTCACAGAGCTTATTTATTTATTTATTTATTTATTTTGGTGAGGGAGACTGACAATAAACAAACAAAAGACATAAATTGTATAATCTATTAGTACATGCCAGGCATGGTGCTGAGCACATCACAATTGACAGTTTCCTTTTTTTTTTTGTTTTTCGTAGAGACAGAGTCTCACTTTAGAGTGCTGTGGCATCACACAGCTCACAGCAACCTCCAACTCCTGGGCTTAGGCAATTCTCTTGCCTCAGCCTCCCGAGCAGCTGGGACCACAGGTACCGGCCACAACGCCCGGCTATTTTTTTGTTGCAGTTCAGCTGGGGATAGGTTTGAACCTGCCACCCTCGGTATATGGGGCCAGCACCCCACTGACTGAGCCACAGGCACCGCCTGACAGTTTTCAACTGCAAAACAACCTGCCTAAAGTCAGGTATAAGTCTGTCTGATGCCAAAATCTCCACTCACTCTTCTTTATTGATGACTGATCTGTATTAAAAATAAATTACTAGACATAATATAAGAGATAGATGTGGAGCACCTGAAAACCTTCATATCCTCAGAAGAGATTAAAGGTAGGAGAGGAAACTCTAAATCCATCCTGAAATTCTTAATACATCTTAATACATTAGACAAGTCAAGAAGTTAAGGTCATATGGAGCATGTCAGCTACTGTGGCCTAAGGTCCCACTAGTTGTCACCAAGGCAGATTTGGGGATCCTTGAACAGGTTAGCAGGGAATCCCCAGAGTGTATGCATGAAGTAAACCAGTGACAAATTGTGGAAAATTATCTGTTTGTTTTCTCCCAAAGAGTGTTATGAAGATTTCATTCCAACTCTAAAGAAGAAAAGTACAGATTTCCAGAAAACATAGGTGAGATGAAGCCAAAGTGTTATTTATACAAACATGAAATCACATCAACTCATTCTGAATGCAGCTGTAATAAGCTGCCTTTCTTAGAAATAATGAAGCTCTGGACAAAGATGTTTATCCTCACATATAAGGTAGTATTTCAGAACGCTAGCATTGCACCCCTTCTATTCCTGCAGCTTCACTTAACAATGATCTGATCTAAGAGAGTAAATTGTGAAACAAGCTCCTGTTTGTGGTCTGGAGGGAAGGAAGGAGAACGTGAACCAACCTTTGTTTCTGATCATTCGAAATTTGGGTATTGCCTACTGGCAACTCCTACTGAAATATCAAATCTCTTTTTTCTTAGTGCCTTATTCAAAACTTCTAAATCCACATCCTCTTATACAAGTGATTTCCTAATTTACAACAGTGCAATTTCATGGTATTCCAAATACCTTAAGTCTTTAAATATTGTTACAATTGTCTTTCATGACTAGGATATGATTAGAACTGGAATTTTCCACTTTTCCATGTTTTTATTTCTATTCTATATAATATTTGTATTTTATTATTTGTTATGTATATTTGACTATAATGTTCAAGTACTCAGAGATGAGATGTCATGAATAGTATGACTTGTGTGAGTGATTTCCAGTAAATTTTTGGGTTGGTCTTAATACACAAGGCATCAAGAGCCCATAAGAAGGCCAGGCGTGGTGGTTCCAGCCTGTAATCCCAGCACTTGGGAGACTGAGGTGGGCGGATCTGCCTGAATTCGAGACCAGCCTGAGCTAGAGCAAGACCCCATCTCTAAAGATATCTGGGCATTGTGGCGGGCACCTGTAGTCCCAGCTACTTGGGAGACTGAGGCAAGAGAATCACTTGAGCCCAAGAGTTAGAGGTTGCTGTGAGCTGTGATGTCACAGCACCTACTGAGGGCCACAAAGTGAGACTCTATCTTAAAAAAAAAAAAAAAAAGCCCATAGAAGCATATAAGGTTACTTGTTGAGAACTATGACAAAAAAAAAAAAAAAAGTCTTTTCTTGGCCACCATGATCACACAGCCTAATACACCAGATTCCTGCAGACATTATGAAGACTATTGGGATTTTGCAGCCCAGACTGGCTTCTAAAGTGACTGCACAACCCAGAGAATCCACAGCTAGTAAAAGAGCACCCTGGTATTATATGGCTAGAAGTGTGGAGTTCTCATGGCCTTGGGGTAAATGGTAAATGGATTAGAGACCTTGGGATTATAGAAGAGAAGTTTTGTGTAATCACACTAACAGACATGTGCTTTGTCATCCAAAAATGCAAGCTCAGAAGAGGTAGTAGCAAGTACTATTATTTAGTGGAAATCCAAATCGCCTATATAGGGCATTATCTAGGGAATCTACTTTTTCCAATAAGTTTTGCAAGCGATATTTACAGGAGTTTCCCACTGTTGCTATTAACAAGGTGGATCTTGGTGGGGAGTGTGAGCTTTAAGACCAATAAAGAGAAGCATTGACTTCATAGCCCCAGGTGAGACGTGCCTTCCCTCCCCTCTGTGCCTGCCCATGTGGTCTTCTCAAGGGAAACCTAGAAAATTACCAAGAAAGTGGACCGCATTCTTCTTAGTAAAACATCACAAGAATGGAGAAGCAGGAATCCGATGTACTCAATGTACTCAATTCTAATATGAAGGCAGTAGATAACCTAAGACGTGGTAGGGGGTGAGGGAATGAGAGACGGAGAGGGGAGGCGAGAAGGGGGTGGAGGTCGTGGTGTATGGCACACCTCTTGGGGGAGGGACACAATTATAAGAGGGCCTTTACCTAACAAATGTGCTCAGTGTAACCTAATTCTTTATAACCTCAATGAATTCCAAACAATAAAAGAGTGTAAAATACCAAAGAGTAAAACTGTTAATAGTTCATAGCAGAGGGGGCCTAGCCATGATCCATTATCTCCAAGAAGAGGTATTTTGAGCAGATAACACCTCTGTACTGCTTTTTAATTGAGAAAGAAGAAAGGAAAACATCACCTAGTGTTCTGTTTTTTCTTTAATTTTAACTTCCTTTATTTATTCTAATAAATATTCCAGTAAATAGTAATGTTACCAAAAGAATGACAAGCAAAAGAAAAGGGAAATTAAATGAACAGCTCTGACAATCCACAGAGAACTAAAGGGGTAGCGAATCTTTTTTTTTTTAGGGTTATGTTTATTTGTGCTTTAATTTTGACATTCAGGACATATTATACCATGGCTAAAGTTTTACCTCACATCACCTAGTTTGTTTAGAAAAAATATCAGCTGAAACCAAAAAGGCTACCAATACCTACTCCTGTTCCAAGGTGTTTCAAAGACTTAGGAAACCTGTCTTTTATCCTGCCCTTATGACTTTTACAACTTGTTAGATGACTCTCTATTTTAAACAAGGAAGTGAACAAAGGTGCAAATGTGTAGTCACGTGTGTATGTAACCATGACAGTGTGAGCGCTGAAACCAAATGCAGATAGTAACAGGAAAAAGCTGATTCAAGGACTGGCTGGTGGTGAATTTACCGACTGACTCCAGAGTTTTGTTCAGAACTGTCTAAGTAGCTGCTTAGAAGTCAGTTTTGTTCAGCATTGCTCTTTTCTAGGAGTACAAGGCTCAGGTAAAGTCTAACACCAACACTGACATACAATTACGGTTCCCTTTTCAGCATTGTACGAGTGTGCGTGTGTGCTAATAATTATTAGTAAACATAAGAATAACATGTTCTATAGATGTACGCTTTATTCCTTACATGTAAAATATGAAAAATTCACCCACAAATCTTTAGTATCTATCAAAAACAATGAAAGATCATAGGAATGCCACAAGAACTAATCAGAAAAATGTATCTGAGTTTGAGAAAACATTCCTCATAGTCTACTTAGCTTAGCAGTTAGAGGCTATGTTAGAACTTAGAAGCTGCAAAACTGTATCTCAGTAAATCTTTTAAAACCACAGATGTGATCCCAGGTAATTTATAAAACACACAAACCATGTCAAAGTTTTTTCTGGTTTTTCTTGGGAGTATTTTTTTTCCATTCAAAGTCTTGAAAAATCATGGTTTTAATTAATATAAGAATGGAAGAATGTCTTGTATTTTGAATACAGTTGAATAGAGATTGCTTGTGACAACTTGACTAACACATTTGACCAATAATTTTGTCTGTGCGTGCCATTCTTTGGTTTGTGTATATGTCTCTGTGTGTGTGTTTGTCGATATCTTTAAAGAAGTAAGGGTGTATGTAAGCAGTTTTGGCATTAAGTATCTAGGGGACAAGGTGGAATAGAAATGGAATCATATTTATGAGTTGGTGGGAATTGTATACTCAAGTGTGATAATTTTATTTCAAACCCAAGTAAGAGACAGAAAATAAAAATGGAAAATTCTTTAGGCTTACTTACTCAAAGGAATTTCACAGAGTTGAAAGATGTGAAGTTGACCCACTGAGAGATTAGTCAGGCCAACTCCCTTCCATTGTATGGACTTTGCTTCAGAAGCAGACATGAGGAGTTTACAATGGTGACCATGTGCACTGATGGTTGCTCTCGTGAAAAACTCTCCATCGGGAACTAGAATAAGAAAATGTGCCCAACTCTGACTTCCCCTGAATCACTGCAGATGGAAATGATTTTTAGTCTTTAACTTATTGGATAAGATCAAAAACCAAAACAGCACTAATTATGGTTAATGGTTTAAAGATTAAAGAAAATATTGGGCAAAAATTTCAGAATTATCATTTGGGGAATAACATAATGAAAACATAAACTCCATGGAAAATTTTCAATTAGCTAGGAAATATTCCCCAAGCAGAATTAGGTATGTTTGTACTTTCTTGCTTTAAGGCAGATTTGCGAATAGTTACACACTATTTATCATCTGACATATAGCTCTGTCTGTTGTCCTTTCCTTCTCTGGGAATCCTGAGAAGTAAATGCACAATTAGTAATCTACATGATTCTCCAGGACACACATCGGACTTCTTTGGGCCATTGCCTCAGCAGCAAGATAGCTCTTAGACAGCAAGACTGGTTTCTAGAATTTAAATCCCAAATGCACCTTTAACTTTTGTTCACTGAGGTGGTAAGCATATATATTTAAGCAAGAGGCTAGAATCCTAGTCTAACTCCTAGAAATTCAATCTTGGCCTGAAGAATGACAGAAGATGCCTGATGTTTTCTATGGAAATTTACAAGAGGGATCTAGAAATCTAAAGATTTAGAATTTACATCAACAAGTTTGATGAACACTAAAAGTTGTAGGAATAGCAAGTGTGTTGAAGGAAGGGCCTGGAGGGAATCGTACCTCCTCACAAAGTAATCAAATAGGCAGCCTTTCCTGAAAGCTGTGTTCCAGCAAACCTTTGAAGTGGCACGGCAGACTCAGGGTCTCATCATCCTATGAGGCTAACGAGTAAAAAGCGATACCTTTCATCTTTAAAGCTTTCAGACAAACTTTGCATCATTCAAATTCTCCAAGCAGTTCCCTTTTCCTAC
Organism: Perodicticus potto; assembly: GCA_963574655.1. Lineage (NCBI taxonomy): Eukaryota > Metazoa > Chordata > Mammalia > Primates > Lorisidae > Perodicticus > Perodicticus potto. Next base: position 14,646 of record CAUYRH010083276.1, on the reverse strand, counting down.
AGAAAAATGTAAATTCCTTTCTTTTTTAAAAATTTAATTTTATTGTATTTATCTATTTGTTTAGTGCATGCAAGATGGAACACCATGGGTTTATTCTTCCTTTTGTTTTGGGGCATGATGTCAGAAGTGTCATTCTGAAGAGAGACAGTACTGCTCATCAAAGTTGTCCTGTCTCGCTGCGCTTCCAAGGGAGACTTCAACTGAGTTGCAAATACTTCAGTTGAGCTAAACCAGCGATCACACATAATTCCTGAAAACACAGGTATCAAAGACCTAATGAACATAGAAAGTATGTATGCAGAGCAATGAGGAAAGTTGAAACTCCCACCAGTCAATTCTTGATTCTTTGGTATGACTAAGGAGATGGGCTGTGGAGAATGCATTGAATACCTAGTCACGAAACATAGGCCTGAATCGTGCTTCATCTAAAAATTTTAGGAGAGGCTCTGGGTCTCAGTCATATTGTCCATAAAATGAGAGAAGCCCTGCCTGTGTCCAGGATTATTATGATGTTCACACAGAAAACAAATATTCATCTATTTTGCAAATTGTAAGGCAACTGTGCATATATTTAAAATATTTAAGTTCTGTCCATTAATGTGATCTATGAAAATTTGCTGGTTGCCATTGTAACCTTATATTGGATGATACAGAATATATATAAATCTCACTACTGACACAATCTCAAACTAAAATATTGAAAAAAATTTTTTTTACTATTTTGGTAATATGTCAGACTTCTTTCCTTTGCTCTGTCAGTGTACTTGTCTCCCAATAGCAAACAAATGCGCTCCGGTGTGCACATTCTCAGGGTCACAGTACCTTTCCTTGAAAGATGGTGCCTTGGGCAATCTTATAACCAAGAGGAAGAGATGCTGTCTGTGCTGTCATTCTTTGTCCTGTGGGGTTAGGGGAGAGGTGAGGGGGGTAATTTGGAGCCAATCCTTGTTTCAGTTCCTTCAGCTGGCTCAAACACATTTCTTTGGGATCTTTTATGTCCTCCTTTTCACTCTTTTCAATGCAATTGGGGTCAGGAATTTTAAAATTACATGTTGTGTGGCCACGTTTTCAGTTCTTTCTATTGTTGGCGGTGGCCTGGTTAACTACGTTGAAATGAAATCCAAAGGAGAAAATAGATTCTGTATGAACTTGGCAGATTGCTTATTGCCTGATGGATACCTAAGGATGTGGCAACTCCTCCGAGTCATTCATATCATTATTTTAGTTGCAGATTATTGCATTATGTATGAGAGCTCTCATATTAAGAACCTACAAAATAGTAATAGATGATATGTACCAGTCATAAAACTCTTAGCAGAAAATATAGGGCATAAGTTCCCTAACATTGGATTTAGCAGTGATTTCTTTGGATATGAGACCAAAAATACAGGCAACAAAAACTAAATAAATAAACGGGATTACATCAAGCTAAAAAGCTCCTACACCGCAATGGAAATAATCAACAGTGAAGAGACAACCAACAGAAAAGGAGAATATACAGGGTGGCCATAAAGTTGGCACGCAATTTAAAATTGCACATGAACTTGACAGCCACTCTGTGTTTGTAAATAACAGATTTGATTAGGAGTAACTATACAAAATATGTAATGAACTAAAGCAATCAACATTAAGAAAACAAAAAGCCCAATTAAAAATTGGCAAAGGATCTGAAGAGACATTTCTCGAAAGAAGACATACAAATGGCCAACAGAATACATGAAAAAATGCTCAACACCACTAAATATCAAGGAAATGAAAATTAAAACCGTAATAACATATCACCTCACACCTGTTAGAGTGACTATTCTAAAAAATATGAAAGGTAATAAGTGTTAGCAAGGATGTGCAGGAAGGACAGCCATCGCGTACCATGTGTGAGAATGTAAGCTTGTAAAGCCATTATGAAAAACAGTATGGAGTTCCTTTAAAATATTAAAAATAAAACTCTGGTATGATCCAGTAGTCCCCTTCTGCATATATATCCAAAAGAAATGAAATCATTATCTTGGAGAGTTGCCCTTCCATGCTCACTGCAGCATTTTTCACAACATCCAAGATACAGAATCAAGCTAAGTGTCAGTCAATGGGAGAATAGATAAATAAAATACGATATGTATTTTATTCAACCATATAGAGAAAGGAAATCTTGTTGTTTATGACATAAATGAACCTGGAGGATATTATGCTAAATGAAGCCAGCCAGACACAGAAAGAAAAACACTTTATGATTTCAATTATATATGAATATGATTTCACTATATAGCTATATATATGTTGAATCAGATTGGGTGCAGTGACTCACACCTGTAATCCCAGCACTCTGGGAGGCCAAGGAGGGTGGATTGCTTGAGCTCAGGAGTTTCAGACCAGCCTGAACAAGAGGGAGACTCCATCACTAAAAAAAATGAAGCAAACAAATAAAAAAAATACAAAGAAAAATTGTATGTTGAATCCAGGAAGTGTAACTAATAGAAGCAGGAATTACAATACTAGTTGCCAGCAATGGAGGGGAGGGTGTAGGGAAAATAGGAAAATGTTGCTTGCGCTATGTAAATGGAGCAACAGAGCACATCTGTTTACACATGGTTTGTTGGGTATTTAAGCACAACTGGGTATTTTAGGCACACAGTTGAGAATTACTGCTAAGAAAAAAAGATTCTTCCTAAAATAATACTGCTCATTGATACTTTATCTGGTTACCCAAGAGCTCTGGCAGATATGGACAAGGAGGTGAATGTTGTTTTCATGCCTGCTAACACAACATCCATTCTACACTCCAGAAACCAAAGAGTATTTTCAACCTCTACTCATGTTATTTAAAAAAGAATCATGTAAGCTTATAGGTGCCATCCATAGTAATTCCTCTGATTAATCTGGGCAAAGAAAGTTGAAAATCTTCTGAAAAGAAAGGATTCGCCATTCTGGATGCCATTAAGAAAATTTATAGTTCATGGGAGGAGATAAAAATATCAACCTTAACAAAAATCTGGAAGAATCTGATTCCAGCCCTCATGGATGACTTTCAGGGATTCAAGACTTCAGTGGAGAAAGTAAATGCAGATGTGGTGGAAATAGCAAGAGAACTGGAATTAGAAGTGGAGCCTGAATAAGTGATTGACTTGCTGAAATCTCACGATAAAACATGAATGAATGATGAGTTGCTTCTTATGGATGAGTAAAGAAAGTGGTTTCTTTTCTTTCTTTCTTTTTTTTTTGTTGGGAATTCATTGAGGGTACACAGAACCAGGTTACATTGATTGCTGTGAAAGTGGTTTCTTGAAATGGAATCTACTCCTGGTAAAGATGCTGTGAACGTCGTTGAAATAACAACAGAGGATTTAGAATATACATAAACTTAGTCGATGAAGTTCTACTGTCAGCGTGACTTGGTGCAAATAAATAACACCGACTCAGTGCATTTTTGCATTGAATTTAGGGACCCTGGGAGGGGGTCCCTAAACAAGCACTCCACACAGAGAGACAAGGGTGTGACTCCTCCCAACTACTCTCACCGGGTTTTACTGCAATCTCAGGCATGAGAAAGCACAGTACAGCAGCAAGCTTCAAAGAGAGTCAAGGTTAAGAAACAAGTAGTATTTCTTTAACTTCATGATTTAACTCTTAACACATTCTGTTTACTGCACTTCTGTCTTGCCTTTTTCTTATCACTGCTGAATCGTAGTCATGAGACAGTATGCTGTGTCTGTTGAGTATTGATATGCTCTATCCTACATTTTGCTGTAGGTAAAATTCTATCCACTAGTATCCCATATTACAGAGAAGTATTTTGTGAAAGGGAAAGTCAATTGATGGTAGAAAACTTCATTTTCTTATTTTAAGAAATGAATATGGCCCTTCGCCCTGCAGCAACCAACACCCATCTCTGATCAGTCAGCAGACATCAACATCTAGGCAAGACCTCCACCAGCAAAAAGATTGTGATTCTCTGAAGGCATAGATGATCATTAGCATTTTTTAGCAATAAATTATGTTTAAACTAGTTATATGCATAGTTTTTTCCAGACACAATGCTATTGCACACACTTAATAGACAACACTGCAGTGCAAATGTAACTTTTATATGCACTAGAAACCCAAAAAGAAGTTCATATTACTCACTTTATTGAGGTATTTGCTTCATTGTGGTGATTTGGAACCAAACCTGCAATATCACTGTTAATAACAGGAAAGATATTCTTCTCAAATGCATACAGAACATTCTCCAGAATAGACTGTCTATTTGGCCATAAAACACGTTCCATTATACTTTAAAAGACCAAATTATTCAAAACATGTTTTTTGACAAAAATGAAGTCATATCAGAAGTCAATAACAAAAATAAATTTGGAGGCTGGGCACAGTGGCTCATACCTGTAATCGTAGCCCTCTGGAAGGCCAAGGTGGATGGATTGCCTGAGATCACAGGTTCGAGACCAGCCTGAGTAAGAGTGAGACCCCTGTCTCTATTAAAAATAACCAGGTGTTGTGGCAGGTGCCTGTAGTCCCAACTACTTGGAAGGCTGAGGCAAGATAATTGCTTGAGCCCAAGAGTTGGAAGTTGCTGTTATCCATGGCACTCTACCGAGGATAACAAAGTGAGACTCTGTCTCAAAAATTTATAAAATATTAAACAACACATCCCTAAATGCCCAATCATTCAAAGAACGAAGCACACAAATTATAAGATGCCTTTTGATTAACAAGATTGGAAACACATCATATCAAAATTTATGTTATGTAGTTAAAACTGTTTTTAGGGAATTTTATAGCTTCAAATGCCTGCATTAAAAAAGATCTTAATTAATCTAACCTTCCACCTTAACACTCTGAAAAAAGAAGAGAGAATTAAACCTGAAGCAAACAGATGGAAGTTATAATAGAAAAGGTGGAAATCAATGAAATGGAAAATATAAATGCAATAGAAATTAAGTGAAGCAAATATTTCATTACTTAAAAAGCTCAACAAAATTAGCAAACCTTTATTCTGACAAAGATGAAGTGAGAAAGAGACAAATCAACTTATCTAAATATTAATGTATTAAACAAAGGATTTACTACTAGATAGAGAAATAGTCAAGCAGACTGTAAGGGAATACTTTAAATACCTCAATGCCAACAAATTTAATAATCTAGATGAAATGAACAGATTCCTAGAAACTTATTCATGAAGAAATAGAAAATGTGAATAAGTCTATAGTAAGCAAAGAGTTCAAATTACCAAACAAAAATTTCCCACAATTGGCTCGGCGCCTGTGGCTCAACGGGCTAAGGCGCCAGCCATGTACACCTGAGCTGGCGGGTTCGAATCCAGGCCAGGCCTGCTAAACAACAATGACGGCTGCAACCAAAAAATGGCCGGGTGTTGTGGTGGGCGCCTGTAATCCCAGCTACTTGGGAGGCGGAGGCAAGAGACTCGCTTGAGCCCAGGAATTGGAGGTTGTTGTGAGCTGTGATCCCACAGTACTCTATCCAGGGTGACAGCTTGAGGCTCTGTCTCAAAAAAAAAAAAAAAATTCCCACAATAAAAAGCCTAGAAATAGATGGCTCCTCTGGTGTATCCTACCAAATATTTAAAGAAGAATTAACCCCAATTTTTTACAAATGTTTCCAAAAATAGAGAGGTAGAGAATATTTTCCAACTCATACGTGAGGTTACTATCATCTTGATACATCACAAGAAAATAAAACTACATACCAATATCCCTTATGAATGTAAATGCAAATATCCTCAAAAATATTAACAATTCAAATGTGCAAAAAATTGTGTACTATGTACAAGTGAATTTATCTCAGAAATTGTAGATTAGTTCTACATTCAAAAACTAATAAATGCGATGCATCATATCAAAAGAATTAAAGATAAGAACCACATGATTATCTCAAAAGATGTGGAAAAAGCATTGACAAAACCCCATATTTTTTCATGGTGAAAATACCAAACAAACTGGGAATGGAAGAGAAATTTCTCATCCTGATAAAGTGTATCTGGGAGAAATCCATAGCTAATATCATGCTTCATAATGAAATATTTAGAAAGCTTTTCTCTGCAAATCAGAAGTAAGATAAGAATGTCTGCTCTAACCACTTCTATTCAATAGTGTGCCTGATAATTCTAGTCATAGTAATTAGGTGAAAAAATGAAATAAAATATATTCATAGTGGTAATAAAGAAGCAAAACTATTGTTATTTATAGGTAACCTGATTTTTAAATAGAAAATCCTAAGTAATACCCCAAACTGAAACAACATAAAGCACAAAATTAGAGCAAATAAAATTCAGCAAGTTTGCAGGATATAAAATTAATACATGTATAATGTGTCCATTTCCTTCCTATGTATTTGCAGTGAAAAATTCAAAAGGATATTTAGAAAATAATTCCATTTACAAAATCATCAAATGATTAAATACTTGGGAATAAATTCTATGCAAGAAGGATAAAACGGACATACTCGATATTATAGAATCATTAAAAGATATTTTAAAAATCACCCTGTGCTGATGAATTTAAAAATTAATGTTATTTAGTTGGCAAGTTGGTGGACATATTCAACGCAATCTCTATCAAATTCCAAGTTGGTGCCTTTTTATTTTCATTAAGTGACAAGCTGATCATAAACTTCACTTGGAAATTCCAGGCATATAGAACACCCAAAACAATCTTGAGAAAGAAGAGCAAAGTTTGAGGACTCACACTTCTTGGTTACAAAGCCACATAAATCATAACCATCAGTCAGGATAGAAATGTAAATTAATAGAATAAAATTGGGAGCCTAGAAATATACTCTAAATTTTTGGCAATTGGTTTTCCACAAGGTGCCAAAATCATTCAATGGGGGTAAGAATAGTCTTTTCAACAAATGATGTTGGGAAAACCTGATAATTACATGCAAAAAAAAAAAAAATGAAGTGGACCAGTTCACCCCACCATATACAAATAGTAACTCAAAATGGATGAATTATCTAAACATAAAAACTAAAACTAATAAATTATTTAAAAAACATATATGTAAGTCTTGGTTTAGGGAATGATTTCTTTGATATGAAATTTAAAGTGCAAACAAAAAAAGAAAAGACAGATAAATTGCACTTCATTATAAAATATTAGTAGTGGACCAAAAACGAATATAATCCATTAACTGATTAATGTATAAAATATGGAATATACATACAAAGGAATATTGTTCAGACATGAAAAGGGATAAAATACCGATAATTGTTAAACTGTGGATGAGTCTCAAGAACATTGTACTAAGTAAAAGAAGCCAGGCTTAAAAGATTACATATTTTTTATTCTATTTACATGAAATGTCCAGAATCGGTGAATGAATGTAGAATAATGGTTAACAGGAACTGGGGTGGGGAGTGGGGGGAAGGAGGAGTTGTGAGTGAGTGCTAAAGAGGACAGTGTTTCTTATTGGGGTAATGAAAATATTCTGGAATTACATAGCATTCTTGGTTAATGCAACTTTATACACATGGAAAAAAATATTGAACTACTATGAATGTGATGTCTGCAAAAAACAGAGGCGTATTATAAAGGCCAAATATTCTTACCTGAATTTAGATTGTTTAAAAGAAATAGGAAAAACACTCAGTGTTTGTTAAATACTATTATACATAGATAACTTGTATTAAATCCTCTGGGGGCTTATTTAAAGTAGAAAATCTCGGGTCCCACCCTACACCTACTAAAATCAGAATCTGCTTGTTAACACCCTGCTGCCCTTCTTGTGAGCCTCATGCATTTTCATTTGAGAAACAGTGATGAGGCTACCCCAAAGTAATGCTACAAATGTGGTGAATGTGGGCCACCGAATATCAGCTTTCCTGAGCAGAGGCGGTACCAGCTACATGCATTCAAATCAGGACGATAATGTGTGTTTTTCCTGTAACATCACTCTGCCCTCCCCGCCCCATCTCTAAAGACCACTCCCTTATGGGCATCATGGGGTGAGGGAAGGCTTCATATTGTGTCTGTGGAGACTGAGCAGGACCCTGGACCCTAAATTGAGGATGTTGCACCCTCCACACAGGGAGTGGCTTTACTGGACAAGTTCACGTTCAAAAGAACATTACCCAGAACATCCTGTCTCAAGGCCGTAGGTGGACGTCTCATTACTGATGGTTTCAAGGTAATGGTGTGAAATACATCACAGGACGTCAAGGCACAAATCTTAAAAACAAACTCTTAGCTACGTCTCCTTCTAAAAGTCTGCCGGCCATCCCTCTGCGGGGTGTTTTTCATGTCCCTTATCTGCAGCTCCTGCTTGTTGTCCAGCTGTCCCTCCCAAAATGGGTTGCTCATGTAAGGAGTTTTTATTTTTTAATTTTTTCAGTTTTCTTAGCCACTTATTCACACCCAAGTATCCATCAGATGTTTCTGCATACAAAAATGCACCATTGCAGAAGAAAACCATTATGGTCTCTTTAACAGACATGGCTGCATTGGGCTGCAGTTTTAAATAAACTCTTTGCTACCTTCCCCTTTAATGGATTTATCTTGCTGACACACAGCTACCCTATAATTGTGAACCTAAAACTGAGAACAGTGTGACTGAAGAGTTACAGAGGGCAAAGTCTTGAAAAGAAGTCCGATAGCCTTTGTGCTAAGCAGACCAAGAGACCGGGCATTAGATGTGGGCTGTGAGCAGAGCAGGGGAGCTAAACTGTCGCCTCCTGGCACAGAAATGGGCTAAGAATAAACCCTAGCGTGCTAATTTAAAAACATTCTAGGGTTGCTCTGGACACACAGAATTTATTTTAGTCTTTGCTTCCTCTTCCGTTCTTTTTCCTAAGCATTTTTCTAATTTATTTTTAAATAAGTAGTCTGACAAAAAAAAGGGTTAAGTTGCTTAATCATAAATCATAGTCCCATAGGTCTACTGAATAAGCAAGTCTCAACTCATTTACAACATATTCTTTTTTTTTTTCCTTTTTTTATTGTTGAGGGTACAGAGAACCAGGTTATGCTGATTGCATTCATTAGGCAAAGTCCCTCTTATAATTGTGTCCCACCTCCAAGAGGTGTGTCACACATCAAATTTTTTAAGAAGTATTTTGTACATTAGATTCTCAAGAATGGAAAATATTGTTCTATTCACCACACTGTTATAAACCATTGATATTTCCCTACTTCCTTTTTATTCTCTCCTACTCTCTCTCTCCTTTTGTTTGTTTTATAACAATTGCACATAGGTTTCTTTGCTAATTTTAACCTAATAATCTATCTATATTCATATATGTTTACTAATTTTATTTCTTCTTTTGTCGATTGAAACTATCTCATTTGTATATTTTTCAACTCCCTACTAGTAATGAACAAAGCATCACAAATTTATATCCTAATTTCAAATGTATTTGGATTTTTTCTTTACTAAAAATTTAGTGTCTTAGTAAATAGTCATTTAGTAAATATCTAGAATTTTTTCCTTTAAATCAGTGGTTCTCAACCTGTAGGTCGAGACCAATGAAAATACATCCTGCACGTCAGATATTTACATTACAATTCATAACAGTAGCAAAATTACAGTCATGAAGTAGCAATGAAAATAATTTTATGGTTAAGGTCACCACAACATGAGGAACTGTATTAAAGGGCCACGGCATTAGGAAGGTGAGAACCACTGCTTTAGGTATTAGGTAATTAAACAGGTACTTGGTTCTCTGCCCAGATCCCCTCTAAGCCCTTTTGCCACACCTGTGTGACCTCCTGTGCCTTTCACGTGCTTTTCCTATCAGTGATATCCTTGGAAGACTAGCCGTAGTCACTCAGCCTTCTAGACTGAACATGCAAACATCCTGATATACCTGGCAGTTTACATCCCTATTAGCCTTGACTGATTGCAGTGAAAATACAAAAGCTCAATTCCCCTTCTTTAGGGTTAGGACAGACACTAGACCTGACTTACATTCCCATTTTCCCTATACAATCTAACTGAAGCCTTTTGTCCTTTGGGACTTTTTGCCTCAGATTATGCTCTTGTGCAATCTTCCCTTTTCTGTTCCACCTTCTCTTATTCCTTAACTGGTTGTCCGAGAGTGTATGTTTAAATCTCCTGGGCTATACTAACACTTTACTATGAAGAAAGTTGAAAACAAAATGATTTGGAAAGAGGTAATTTGTGGAAAATTGAAAGAATTTAAGCTACAAAGACCATTTGCATTTAGATATGAAAGCTAACATATACCCAGGGAGCATATTGGGCTTTCCCCCAGATTGCACAGATTGAACTAGTGCTAATGTGTTGATTTGTCCTTTATAAGAGATCAACATAGTGTATGATTCTAGAGCCATCCAGCTTGGAGTGAGGACTCGGGCTACATGACTTACAGCTTCATGATTCATGGCGCTTATAGAAACTTCTCTGTTTCAGCCATCTTGACTTTAAGAAAGAGATAATTATAGATTCTATTGTATGCAGTTAATTTAAATGAAATAATACATACTAAGAGATTAGAAGAGTTTCTGACAAGTTGTAATCATGATTGGAAACAAACCACTTAATTTAATATTGTTTATATCATGTAAATATCACTTGAGCTAATTAGTTGATACTGTTATTGGTACTGTATATTCAAAGCAATCCCCTTCACTGGTTACGGCAATTTACATTTCTTAAAGTACTTTAAAATAATTTTCCATTTTTATCACAAAATCTTTATATTTCAGAAAAAGAAGTTAAGGCTTCAAAAAGAATCATCTGAACACACTGTACCCTACTGTAGTTATCTTTCCCCCACGTCTAAGCTGTAAATGGTAAGAAGCCACAGAGAACACTAAGGACCAAGATACAGAAGGCACATGATGTCTCTCATGAAAGATCCCACAATATATTCACCGATTCATCCTGGAACATCAATAGTGATAATTACAGGTCAGCAAGGCCACTGAAGCATAAGGGGTCAACAACTGTAGCTGTGCTCAGAGAATTTATTACAAGATCTACAAGGTCTTCTTGGAAAGGGAAGAAAAACTGGAATAATCTGAAATCCAGTCAATTTTTTGCATGAAGAATAAGAAACAGATTGTGGGATATCATAACTCCATAAACCTATTGGTCAAGCTTGATCAATGTTTAATGAGATTCAGTGGATGCATCCCATATGCAAATTGAATATATGGCAATACAACATCCATTAGAAAAATAAAAAGCATTGCCGTATGAACTGGGGAGTGGAAATAAGTACATTTCCCTCAGATACCCTGTCAAGCCAAATTGAGGTTGCTTTAACATTTGAAATCTGATTAAACTACCAATAATAAGCCTGTTAAGAGTACCTGATTGCCAGATCCCCATTGTGTGAAACTGCAGCAACTGCATGCTAAGAATAAATTTTAACTCAGCCAGAAACAATAACAAAAAATAGCATTTAAAATGCTCAGGAAAGCCTAGTACAAATAAATTCCCAAATAACAAATTTGCTTGGAATCACAAGCTGTGTTGCATCATGTAATTTTCCCTTCCCTTCTCCCTATTGTTTTGTTTTGTTTTCGTGTTAAAGCTGGGCTCATAAAGAATACTTAAAGATGGAAAAAAAAATTTACAAATGTGCCAGAAGGCTTACTACCAAATAATAACATGCCATTCAAAACTTTGTTTTAGCTGAGATTTTCTCATACACACACACACACACACACACACACACACACACACACACTCACATGCAATTCTGGAGCTGCCACATTCTAAGGGAAAGATGTTTTCTTGACTTCCTTTTATTCAAAACTCACAGAACTTAAGAATAATCCAGACCACCACGGTAGTTATATCGTTTCAGGAATTAAAATGTCCCTGACGGGTGGCGTCTGTGGCTCAATGAGCAGGGCGCCGGCCCCATATGCTGGAGGTGGTGGGTTCAAACCCAGCCCTGGCCAAAAAGCTGCAACAACAAAAATAAATAAATAAAAATACAATAAAATGCCCCTGCCACATTGCAATTGGATAAATATAACTTACAGCTCATTTGATTTTTCACTTTTGTAATTATGCAATTCTCAATGAATTTTTAATTTTATTAGATTCCTATTACTTCACGTTTTGTGCATCAATTAAGATTTTATCACTATTTTACAGAGTCTGATTTCAAATTGTGCAGGAAATGCCCTCCTGCTGCAAACATCTTAAGCTTTAACCATAGAAGACAACATTTCTGAGAGACTCAAGGTCTCTCTTGTCCTTGCTCCTCCTTCTCCGGTCACAAAGGGGGAGATTTTCTAATCCAACGATAACATGCTAAATCCATGAATATGTACAGATTAAAATAAAATGGATAACAAGCTAGATATCAAGGGGAAGGGGAAGAAAAACATTAACAATGACTACCACTTTTCTAATTTGAATTGGACTTCTGGTGGTTTCACCTTGAGAAAAAGGATACTGGAGGGGACCACTTTCATAGAGGGGTTCATTGATTTGGTTTGGGGCGTATTGAGTTGAAAAGACCTGTAGGCCTTCAAGGTAGTAGGTCATTGGATATACCAGTTTGCAGCTCATAGCAAAGGTAGAAGCACATATAACCCAAAATGTGGCAAATTTGTGCTTAGAAATAAAACATTATTTGTGTTCGGTGTTATCGTTATACTCAAACATGTGTCTATTGAAACAGAAATGAAAACTCTGAGCATGTCTGTTCTACCTCTACCAATATCCAAGATCCATGTGAAAATTTCTCTCATTATAAATCATATATGACTTGACAGGAAGCAAATAGACTTCAATGGGAAAGAACACACCTTTAAACATTTTTTGGGATGGAGGAGACAGACTATCTCCTGTACAATACATATCATTCACCCACAGGCCTGGCATTCATGTTGCAGTACAGAAAAACTTCGGAGGGATAAAACAAGTTCTTACCAAACACATTCTGAGCCATATGGAAAACAAAAATAAAACTAAAGAATTTCCTCTGATCAAAAATGTTACTTTTATAGTTTAAATTATATTCTGCCTATCGAAAATTGAGAGATTCAAAGACTGCATTATACTTTGCATCTTAACATTTTAGAGAATTGAAATTATAGTTTATTTTATTTCTAAGCATTACTTTGCCAAAAGAGAAAGTTACCCTGTGTCAGAAGACTTTTAACTTTTATGTAATAGTCATTATGAGATGAAGGGTTTTCCTAAAAGTTATTTTCCTTCTTAATCCTCTCTCTCTTTTTGTGAGTGTGTGCTTTGTTGACCACCCATATTAAAATCAAACCACTTCATTTCTCATTGATGTGTGATGCTATTCAGCTCTTCCTATCTGTGATTCTTTTTCTACCATCAACTCTGTTCTCTGCCAAGTGATTTAGAAGCGTAAGCCGAGAAATCTACACTCAGATTATGACCATTTGCAAGCCTTAGGAACTTCGATACAGGGACCCAGCACACTAAATCAAAGCACCGAAGTGCAAGTATATGCCTGACTGGACAGGGAGTTTATCAATGCTACATAATCACAGTGCCAAAAGACGAAGATAAACGATTCAGTGTAAGCCAAATGTTATGTTTTGGTTTGTCTTGAATATAAATGCATGTCTGGGAGAGTCAGAGAGATCTGTTGGAAATAACTCCAAACAAGGAGTGAGCTTGAATCCAGTTCTGTCATTTTCCGTGTGAAATTGTAGACAAAGAGATTGTGTGTCTGTGAACTTAAGATCCTCATCTGTAAAAGAGGATAATAATGCTTTCTCTGCATGAAAGTTGGGAAGATCAAATATCATAACTCCAGCAGATAACTTATGCACCCTTTAGCATGCTATATCAAGATAAAATGCCATGAAAATAATGGTTCCAGGAAAGAAAATATTTGTGACATTTATATATTATAGGTAAGTCATAGTGGGAGAGTAGAGAAGAAATAGGGTCACAACAACCATTACCAAGTGAGCCCCCACTCACTATTCCAGAACTGTAGCTCATACCCTTTTACATCCTTCCAGAGAGATATATCACACACATTTAGACATGTGCTAAAGTCCCGTAGGGACTGGGGAAGTGCTGCTGTGTCCTTGGATGAAGCTGCAGAAGATGTCAGAGGCTCCCTCTTCAGGGCAATCCAGCTGTGCAGAAATTCTTGTCCTTTATCCATAGAGCATTTGTATGGAAATTAACAAGGGACATAGGCCATGAAGTTCTTAGGCTGACCCCTTCCCTTCAAAATTGGTTTATTATCTTTGGATGAAATATGAGTATCTTGACTCTCTCATCTTTCCAGTTCATTGTAAGACCCTCAGCCCCCTTTGTAAATGGACAGCAGCCAGGTTCTGCTTCAATGCTTGAGACCTGTAGAATGATGCTTAGTTTCTAAGTTCTGACACATGTACAAGGTAGCATGCCCATGCTGAAAATGTCAGATTATGACATCATGTTAATGACTTATGAATAAAGACTTTCCTATGAAACCTTGCTAAAACAAGAGTATTTTTCTTTCCTTGGGCATTAAAAGCCACTTTTAAAATATATATATATTATTAAATCATGGTCCTGTACATAAATGCATTCATGGGGTATGACGTGCTGGTTTTATATACAGTTTGAAATATATTCATCAACTGCTTAACATAGCCTTCATGACATTTTCTTAGTTATTGTGTTAAGACATTTATATTCTACATTTAGTAAGTTTCACCTGTACCCTTCTAAGATGCACCATAG
>CAUYRH010083275.1:0-38989 GCA_963574655.1 Perodicticus potto | reverse complement strand
CACCCCGGGTAGAGTGCTGTTGCATCACAGCTCACGGCAACCTCCAATTCCTGGGCTCAAGCGAGTCTCCTGCCTCTGCCTCCCAAGTAGCTGGGACCACAGGCGCCCGCCACAACGCCCGGCCATTTTTTGGTTGCAGCCGTCATTGTTGTTTAGCGGGCCTGGGCTGGATTTGAACCCGCTGGCGCCTTAGCCACTTGAGCCACAGGCACCGAGCCTGGATCTTAGATCTTGTTGAAAGCAGCCACATCCATATGCTCAGGATTTTTTTGAGGACCTTTGTTTGTTTTTTACCTTTCATCTCTATTCTGTGAGGAAAGAGAAGATTTTATTCAAGAAGTGCTTTAGTAGCTCACACCTATAAAAATTGTATATCGGCTCGGCACCTGTGGCTCAACGGGCTAAGGCGCCAGCCACGTACACCTGAGCTGGTGGGTTCGAATCCAGCCCGGGCCCGCCAAACAACAATGACAGCTGCAACCAAAAATGGCCGGGCGTTGTGGCGGGCGCCTGTAGTCCCAGCTACCTCGGAGGCGGAGACAGGGGACTCGCTCAAGCCCAGGAGTTGGAGGTTGCTGTGAGCTGTGATGCCACAGCACTCTACCCAGGGTGACAGCTTGAGACTCCATCTCAAAAAAAATAAAAATAAAAATAAAAATTGTATATGGCCTGTTCTTAGTTATTCAGAATAGTGGAAAATACTTTAAAATAGCCAGATATTTATTACTTATTTATCTGGGTTTTTTTTAGAGACAGAGTCTCACTTTATCCCAAGTAGCTGGGACTACAGGCCCCCACCACAACGCCTGGCTATTTTTTGTTGCAGTTTGGCTGGGGCCGGGTTCGAACCCACCACTCTCGGTATATGGGGCTGGCGCCCTACCCACTGAGCAATAGGCGCTGCCCAGTAGCCAAATATTTAAAAATCTCATTTTACAGATGCAAAACCTCATGTTGTGTTTTACGTTTAGTTGACATTTAAAATGTACACATAAGTCTAGCTTTTTTCTTTCTATGCATGTGCATGTTTTGTTAGGGAGGAAGGAATTTTGCTCCTTAGGTAACCTATTGATAAGTAACTGAGAGGTCAGTGCAGGTATTGCCTGCAGACCCCTAGGGATCCCCAAGCACTTTGAGGAAATTGTAAGGTCATAATTTATTTCACACTAATATTAATTTGTTATTTACGTTCTTTGTGTGTATTGATATTTGTACTGATGGTGTAATACCAATAGCAGATAAAACTACAGATGCCTTAGCACACCAAAAGCACATTAGTAGTCATTGCATTCTTTTTTTGAGACAGAGTCTCACAATGTTGCCCTGGATAGAGTGCCGTGGTATCACAGCTCACAGCAACCTCCAAATCTTGGGCTTAAGCTATTTTCTTGCCTCAGCCTCCCAAGTAGCTGAGACTACAGTTGCCTGCCACAATGCCCGGCTATTTTTTGGTTGTAGTTGTCAATGTTGTTTAGCTGGCCCAGGCCAGGTTCAAACATGCCAGCCTCCCTGTATGTGGCTGGCGCCATAACCACTGTGCTAAGGGCGCTGAGTCAGTCATTGCATTTTTTACCACATGCTTAAGTTTAAAAAAGGAAAATTCCAAACATGTCCTTGATAAAGGAGTAAAGATAATTTTTAGGCTCGGCGCCTGTGGCTCAACGGGCTAAGACACCAGCCATGTACACCTCAGCTGGCGGGTTCGAATGCAGCCTGGGCCCGCCAAACAACAATGACGGCTGCAACCAAAAAATGGCCGGGCGTTGTGGCGGGCGTCTGTGGTCCCAGCTACTTGGGAGGCGGAGGCAAGAGACTCGCTTGAGCCCAGGAATTGGAGGTTGCTGTGAGCTGTGATGCCATTGCACTCTATCTCTGGTGACAGCTTGAGGCTCTGTCTCAAAAACAAAAACAAACAAAAAAAAAATAATAATTTTTAAAATTTTGACTCTCAGGTACATGTCTTTTTAATGTTCTTTTTGATGAAATGGGAAGCACCTTTGTTGTATACTGAAAGTATGGGGTTGTCTCTCAAAAATTTGTGTGATTTTGAGTTGCCATCTGAACTTGTTGCTTTATCATGGAATGCCATTTTGACTTGAAAGTATGACTGACTGACAAATTATGGTTATTCAGACGTGGGTGTTTGGCCGACATTTTCTCAAAAATGAAAAAAGTGAGCCATCACTTCAAGGAAAACTGACAGTTTATGCTGCGAGTGATAAAATTTGAGTTTTAAAGCAAAAATTAGAATTTTGGAGAACTTGTGTACCCATGTGCTTGACAGTTTTCTGATACTTACAAACACTTTGACATGACTTTTTGATGTTGTATGATGAAATGTGTCAACATTTGGAAGATCTCTACAAGTCAATTGATCCAGTATTTTCTAAATGGCCAGTAAATGACAGAAAGTCACATTTGGGTAAAAGATGCATTCAAAATGCAAGGTAGACCAGTGGATTTTTTTTTTTTTTTTTTGAGACAAGAGTCTTACTATGTCGCCCTCGGTAGAGTGCCGTGACGTTACAGCTCACAGCAACCTCAAACTCTTGGGCTTAAGTGATTCTCTTGCCTCAGCCTCCCAAGTAGCTGGGACCACAAGTGCCCGCCACAAGCCCGGCTATTTTCTGTTGCAGTTGTTGTTGTTTTAGCTGGCCCAGGCAGGGCTCAAACTTACCCTTGTTGTATGTGGCTGGCTCCATAACCACTGAGTTATGGGCGCTGAGCCAGACCAGTGGCTTTTAATGTTAAGAGCAGAAGAGTTCATTGGTATGATTTCAGATTCTATGTTGTAGTCTTTAAGGAAATTATCATTTGTTAAATTTTGGTGTAATATCAATGAAGAATGTCCAGAATTATCTGAAAAGTCTATTAAAGTACTCCTCTTTTTTTCTAAGTTTGTTGAAAACATTGTATTAGATTGAGTGCAGAAATGTGTATGAGAATTCAGCTTAAAAAAATTTTTTTTTGAGACAATGTCTCACTTTGTCTCTCGGTAGAGTGCTGTGGTATCATAGCTCACAGCAACCTCAAACTCCTGGGGCCAAGTAATTCTCGCCTCTGCCTCCCAAGTAGTTGGGACTACAGGTGCCCTCCACAATACTCCACTATTTTTATTTAATTTAATTAATTAATTAATTTATTTTTTTGAGACAGAGCCTCAAGATGTCACCCTGGAGAGAGTGCCGTGGCATCCTAGCTCACAGCAACCTCCAATTCATGGGCTCAAGCGAGTCTCCTGCCTCTGCCTCCCAAGTAGCTGGGACTACAGGCGCCCACCACAACACTCTGTCATTTTTTGGTTGCAGCTGTCATTGTTGTTTGGCAGGCCCAGGCAGGATTCGAACCCTCCAGCTCAGGTGTATGTGGCTGGCGCGTTAGCCCGTTGAGCCACAGGCTCTGAGCCTACTCCACTATTTTTAGGGATGAAGTCTCTCTCTGGCTCAGGCTGGTCTAGAACCAATGAGCTCAGGCAGTCTACCCACCTTAGCCTCCTCATTGCTAGGATTACAGGTGTGAGCAAGCACCCCAAGCAAGGATCTAGCTTTCTTTTTCTTTTTCGTTTTTTATTTGAGACTGGAGTCTCATTATCTCACTCTGTTGCCCTGGGTAGAGTGCTATGGCATCATAGCTCACAGCAGCCTCAATCTTTTGAGAAGTGATTCTTTTGCCTCAGCCTTCTGAATAGCTGGAACTATTCCCACACCCAGCTAGTTTTTCTATTTTTAGTAGAGTTGGGGTGTCACTTTTGCTTAGGCTGGTCTTGAACTTCTGAGCTCAAGCAATCCACTCGCTTCAGCCTCCTAGAGTGTTGGGGTTATAGGCCTGGCCTGAGAAATTTTGTTAGCCCAAATGTTAGAGATTTGCAAGGCCTGGGCAATATAGTTAGATCCCGTCTGTCCCAAAAGTTAAAAAAATTAGGCAGAAGTGTTATGCGCCTGTCCACCTAGCTCAGTGAATTTGAACCCATGTGCTGTGAGAGGAACTTAGGTGTGCCTTGAAAAGCTTTTAAAGATCATTATTTTCGAAAGAAGTTCAAAGCACAGTAAATATATTCTTTTTTTTTTTTTAACTTTTTTTGATTAATATAATTTAAGTGTGGACGTTTAATGATAGGTTCAAGTGTGCTGTGAGGAAAAAAAAGGTTGAAAAACACTGACCTAGATACTTGAGATGGTGAGGAGGAAGGATTGCCCAGGAGTTTAAGATCACAGTGAGCTCTGATGATGTCACTGCACTCTAGCCTGGCCAACAAAATGAGACCTTCCCTCTCTTTTAAAAAGATTCACAAAATCCGGTGGTGCCTGTGGCTCATCGAGTAGGGCGCCAGCCCCATATACTGAAGGTGGCGGGTTCAAACCCAGACTTGCCCGAACTGCAAAACAGAAAACTAGCTGGGCGTTGTGGGGGGCGCCTATAGTCCCAGCTACTCAGGAGGCTGAGGAAAGAGAATCGCCTAGGCCCAGTAGTTGGAGGTTGCTGTGAGCTGTGTGATGCCATGGCATTCTACTGAGGGTGATAAGTGAGACTGTCTCTATAAAAAAAAAAAAAAGATTCACAAAATCATTAAAATGCCATATTTATTGTTTTGAAAATTACAGTTTTTTATCTTTCCTTTCCTTTCCTTTTTTTTTTTTGGCGACAGAGTTTTGCTCTGTTGCCCAGGCTAGAGTGCTGTGGCATAAGCCTAGCTCATAGCAACCTCATACCCTTGGCTTCAAGTGTTTCAGCCTCCCAAGTAGCTGGGACTACAGGTGCCTGCCAAAAAGTCCGGCTATTTTTTTTTTGGTTGCAGTTGTCGTTGTTTAGCAGGCCGGGGCTAGGCTTGAACCCGCCAGCTTTGTTGTATGTGGCTGTTACCCTACTCACTGAGCTACGGTCGCTGAGCCAGAGATGGGGGTCTTGTTCTTGCTTAGGCTAATCTCTAACTCGGCCTCCTAGAGTACTAGGATTATAGGTGTGAGCCACTGTTCTTGGCCTGAAAATTATAGTTATTTTTATATAATTATTTATGTTAACATGCTTAGGATTCATTATTATGCTTATATGAATTAATATTTTAAATTTCTTTTTTTTTGGCCAGGGCTGGGTTTGAACCCGCCACCTCTGGCATATGGGGCCGGCGCCTTACTCCTTTGAGCCACAGGTGCCGCCCAATATTTTAAATTTCTAAAATGGCAAATATTGGTAAATTTAACACATTAAAAAAACTCATTCAGGTCCTCAGTTTTTTTTTTTTTTTTTTGGAGACAGAGTCTCAAGCTGTAGCCCTGGGTACATTGCTGTGGCGTCACAGCTCACAGCAACCTCCAACTCTTGAACTTAAGCGATTCTCTTGCGTCAGCCTCCCAAGTGGCTGGGATTGCAGGTGCCCACCACAATGGCCGGCTATTTTTTGATTGTAGTTGTCATTGTTGTTTGGTGCGCCCAGGCTGGATTCAAACCTGCCAGCTTCGGTGTATGTGAGTGGTGCCTTAGCTGTTTGAGCTACACTCGCTGAGCCCAGGTCCTCACTTTTTAAGACTGGGAAGGATACTAAGAATAAAATGTTTGAGAACCACTATGAATGTATATTAGAATTTCTTCTAACATACAGTTGTAGGACCGGGCATGGTGACTCACACCTGTAATCCTAGTACTCTGGGAAGCTGAGGCAGGTGGATTGCCTGAGCTCAGGAGTTAGAGACCAGCCTGAGTCCCTGTCTCTAAAAATAGCTGGGTGTTGTGGCAGGCACCTGTTGTCCCAGCTATTCAGGAGGCTTGTGCCCAAGAGTTTGAAGTTGCTGTGACCTATAGATGCCACAACATTCTACCAAGGTTGGCAAAGTGACATACTGTCTCAAAAAACGAAAGAAGTTGTCATGTGATAAAGTCTAAGACATGCTTATATTGTACCTAGCATAGTATCTGGTTGTTCGTAGGTTCCTTAATAAAATGCTTGAATCAGATTGAATTGAATTATATGGTACCTGTTTAAATACACATTTAGCCAAGAAGGAAGAAGGAAAATTGGTATTACATGAAGCACCAACTCCTTAAAGAGCTAGGATCTTGCTTTGTTGCCAGGGCATGAGGGCAGTGGCATAATCATAGCTCACTACAACCTCAAACTCTCCTGGGCTCCAGCAATCGTCCTGCTTCTCATCGTCTCAAGTTACTGGGACTACAGGTGTGCCCAACCATACCTGGCTAATGTCTCTATTTTTTGTAGAGACAGAATCTTACTGTGTTGCTCAGGCTGGTCTCAAACTCCTGACCTCAAGCAATCCTACTGCCTTCGCCTCCCAAAATGCCAGGATTCCGGGTGAGAGCCTCATGCCTGGCCCTGAAAAGTATTCTTAATATTAGTAAACAGTGTCATACCTTATAGATTCTAAGACATTTTTTTCTACATCTTATCATCTTTAAAATTGAGATGTCTTAAAATTGGTGGTGAATCAGTCTAATTGGCAGCTTTTTTCTTTCTTGATGTGTCATAAAATAATGATGTGTCATAGATGTCATGAAATGTGCTAGTGTCTGTTTTGTGTGAAGAGGAGAAGGAAACATTGAATAGCAGTTTCAGTTCTTGAGTGGTAAGATACACTGCATTAAATGTTCTTATCAGGCACTGAAATGACTGCGGACAGTTGACAGTGGGCTTCCTGTTGGAATATTTCATTCATAAAGTAATTTTTATCCCAAGTCAGAAGACAAGAATTCAGTGTTACAATTCAGGCTTTTAAAATAAATAGTAAAAATCATATAAATCTTGTTCTTTTTTATATGCTAAGCTTTTTGTTTTTCTGTTTAATCATATTGCTAATTTTCCTATTCTTTAAAAAATGTTTATTTAGGCTTGGTGCCCCCATAGCTCAGTGAGTAGGGCATTGGCTACATGCTAAACAATAATGACAACTGCAGCCAAAAAAAAAAAAAAACAGCTGGGCATTGTGGCAGGTGCCTGTAGTCCCAACTACTTGGGAGGCTGAGGCAAGAGAATCACTTAAGCCCAAGAGTTTGAGGTTGCTATGAGCTGTGACGCCACGGCAATCTACCGAGGGCGACATAATAAGACTGTCTCAAAAAAGAAAAAAAACATTTTTTTTAAACTTAATTTTACTTTTTTCTTTTGCTTTCTTTTCTTTCTTTTTTTTTTGAGACAGAGCCTCAAGCTGTTGCTCTGAATAGAGTGCCATGGCATTACAGCTCACCACAACCTCCAGCTTCTGGCTCAAGTGATTCTCCTGCCTCTGCCTCCCAAGTAGCTGGAACTACAGGCGCCTGCCACAACGCCCAGCTATTTTTTGGTTGCAGCTGTCGTCGTTTGGCAGGCCTGGGCTAGATTTGAACCCGCCAACTCAGGTGCACATGGCTGGCGCCTTAGCTGCTTGAGCCACAGGCGCCGAGCCATTCTTCTGTTATCTTAATTGACACATGACTGTACATATTTATGAGTTATAGTATGATATTTCCATGTATGTATATAATGTGTGCTGATCAACTAAAGGTAATTAGCATATCCATTACCTCAAACATTTGTTGTTTCTTTGTGTTGGGATCATTCAACACCCACTCTTCTAGTTATTTGAAATATACAGTAAATTGTTCTTAATTATAGTCACCCTCCAAGTGCTGTAAAACAGTAAAACTTATTCCTCCTCTGTAGTTGTAATTTTGTGTTTGTTAACCAACCTCTGGCTATCCTCCTTGCCCTGCCCCCAATTCTAGTAATTATTATCTGCTATCTAATTTTATGGGACTGACTTTTTTTTAGCTCCCACATGAGCTATTTGTCTTTCTTTGCCTGGCTTATTTCACTTAATACAATGGCCTCCAAGCTCACCTGTTTTGCTGGAAATGACTTTCGTTTTTTAAAATGAGTAAATAGTATTCCATTTTGTGTATGTGTATATGATCACATCTTTTTTATCCATTCATCTGTTGCCTTCATTACTTTTTTCCACTCTCAGATAGGTTTATAAGGTTTATTTGAAGATATGTTACTGAATGCTATTGTTAACATTTTGCCTCCGTTTTGTGTAAAAAAGAATAGGACCCATAATATGGAATTATAAAAATGCTACATTAATAAATAGCTTAGGCATCCTTAAAAGTAATTTTATTAAAAGGGGATAGGGCCTGGGAAAAATATGGAGCTGAATGCATTAGAGAAGCCTTCCTGAAGGATGCTGAATGTCATAGAGACAGGAGGTAGATAAGCCAGAGGCAACTATGGGGTGGGAGGTGGTCAGTGCCTTGGCTTGATTAAAGAATCACAGGCTGGGTGGTGCCTGTGGCTCAGTGCTGGCTCCATATACCGAGGGTGGCGGGTTCAAACCCAGCCCCGGCCAAACTGCAACAAAAAAATAGCCGGACGTTATGGCGGGAGCCTAGTTCCAGCTACTCAGGAGGCTGAGGCAAGAGAATCGCCTAAGCCCAGGAGTTGGAAGTTGCTGTGAGTTGTGTGACGCCATGGCACTCTACCGAGGGTGATAAAGTGAGACTCTGTCTCTACAAAAAAAGAAAAGGAGAATCACAGACTGAGAAATGAGTTGCTGTTAAGTATGTATGTACTGTTAGAATGCAGTGTGTATGGCCAAGATTACATGGGGTGCTATAAGGTAAACAGGCAGAGCGTTTAGCTGGTTATGATCTGACAATGAAACCAGTAGGACCACAACTCATATTCTTCTAGATGTGTTATCTGTTATCTCTCATCAGTCAGCGAAAGGAGGATTCTATTTTCTTTTTTTTTTTTTTTTTTGAGACAGAGCCTCAAGCTGTCACCCTGGATAGAGTGCTGTGGCATCACAGCTCACAGCAACCTCTAATTCCTGGGCTCAAGCGAGTCTCTTGCCTCCGCCTCCCAAGTAGCTGGGACTATAGGCGCCCGCCACAACGCCTGGCCATTTTTTGATTGCAGCCATCATTGTTGTTTGGCGGGTCCGGGCTGGATTTGAACCCGCCAGCTCAGGTGTACGTGGCTGGCGCCTTAGCCCATTGAGCCACAGGCGCCAAGCCGAGGATTCTATTTTCTTTCCTTTTTTTTTTTTGAGGCAGAGCCTCAAGCTGTCACCCTGGATAGAGTGCTGTGGCATCACAGCTCACAGCAACCTCCAATTCCTGGGCTCAAGTGAGTCTCCTGCCTCAGCCTCCCAAGTAACTGGGACCACAGGCGTCCACCACAACGCCCGGACATTTTTTTGGTTGCAGCCGTCATTGTTTGGCGGGCCTGGGCTGGATTCGAACTTGCCAGCTCAGGTGAACGTGGCTGGTGCCAAGCCCTTTTTTTTTTTTTTTTTGAGACAGAGCCTCAAGCTGTCACCCTGGGTAGAGTGTCGTGGCATCACAGCTCACAGCAACCTCCAATTCCTGGGCTTAAGCGAGTCTCCTGCCTCTGCCTCCCAAGTGGCTGGGACTACAGGCGCCTGCCACAATGCCCGGCCATTTTTTGGTTGCAGCGGTCATTGTTGTTTGGTGGGCCCGGGTTGGATTCGAACCTGCCAGCTCAGGTGTACGTGACTGGCGCCTTAGCCCATTGAACCACAAGCACCGAGCCTCTTTCCTTTCTTTTGAGTCAGAGTCTCACTTTGTTGCCCTTGCCTTTGGTAGAGTGCTGTGACATCCCAGCTCACAGCAATCTCAAACTCTTGGGCTTAAGTGATTCTCTTGCCTCAGCCTCCCAAGTAGCTGGGACTACGACCACAAACACCCGGCTATTTTTAGAGGTGAGGTCTTACTGTGTCTCAGGCTGGTCTCCAACCAGTGAGCTCAGGCAGTCCACCTGTTTGGGCCTCCCTGTGTGCTAGGATTACAGGCGTGAGCCAATGTGCCTGGCCCTCAGGAGGATTTTTGGTAAAGAATTTATCTACAGACTAGCACTCTGAGAGGCCAACGTGGGAGGATCACTTGAGCTCAGGAGTTTGAGGTCAGCCTCAAACCAGCCTGAGGAAAGCAAGACACATACCCCATCTCAACTAAAAATAGAAAAACTAGCTAAACTAGCTGGGTGTGGTGATGGATACCTGTAGTCCCAGTTGCTCAGGAGGCTGAGGCAGGAGGATTGCTTAAGCCCAGGGGTTTTTGGTTTTTTTTGAGACAGAGCCTCACGCTGTCACCCTGGATAGAGTGCCGTGGCATCACAGTTCACAGCAACCTCCAATTCCTGGACTCAAGTGAGTCTCCTGCCTCCGTCTCCCAAGTAGCTGGGACTACAGGCACCCGCCACAATGCCTGGCCATTTTTTATTTTTTTATTTTTTGGTTGCAGCCATCATTGTTGTTTGGCAAGCCCAGGCTGGATTCGAACCCGCCAGCTCAGGTGTACATGGCTGGTGCCTTAGCCCGTTGAGCCACAGGCGCCAAGCCAATCCCAGGGGTTTTGAGGTTGCTGTGAGCTAGGCTGAGGCCCAGGGACTCTATCCTGGCTGGGCAACAGAGTATGACTCTGTCTCAAGAAAAAAAAAATTTACCCACAGATTGTTGAAATCTAATCATGAGTTGGCAGGGTTTTAATGAGTTAGAAGAGAATAAATGGATTTGTGGCCCATTATACGATAATTGTTAAGATAATTTTTTGAAGTGCATATACCTTTCAAATTTATGTGACATTTGAGTAAGTAAAATATAGCAGAATCAGCCATAGGCTTTAGTCACAGATTTGGATTTGCACATATCTTTGCTTTGGTTTCCTCATCCAACAAAGAAGGCAATACCTATAATTTGTATAGAGGTTTATATGAAATATGAGAATGCATTTAATGTGTAACAGGAATTTTTTTTTGAGACAGTCTCACTTTGTTGCCTTTGGTAGAGTGCCACGGTGTCATAGCTTACAGCACCCTTAAACTCAGCCTCCTAAGTAGCTGGGACTAAAGGTGCCCACACAATGCCCAGCTAATTTTAGAGACTTGCTCAGGCTGAATCTCAAACTGGTGAGCTGAGACAATCCATCTGCCTCAGCCTCCCAGAGTGCTAGAATTACAGGCGTGAGCCACTGCTCCCAGCCTATGTAACAGGAATTGCAGTTGGCTGCTAGGAACATGTCTGTAACAGGAAGTTAGCAGGTAGGCAGGCAAGGGCAGGCTTTATGTGATCAGGGACCCAGATTCCTTCTGTCTGTATATCCAGCTCCCAGCCCTACTTTCTGCATGGCTGACATCCTAAAGGGGTTGCTCCTGTCTAATGCAAAGGTTTCATGCAGGAGGGAGAAGAAAGGGGTGAGTGAGGCAAAGGGGTAAAAGCTAGATAAGCTGCCCTAATCTCTCTTTCTCTCTCTCTCTTTTTTTTTTTGAGACAGAGCCTTAAGCTATCACCCTGGATAGGGTGCTGTGGCATCACAGCTCACAGCAACCTCCAATTCCTGGGCTCAAGTGAGTCTCCTGCCTCCGCCTCCCAAGCAGCTGGGACTACAGGCGTCCGTCACAATGCCTGGCCATTTTTTGGTTGCAGCCGTCATTGTTTGGCGGGCCCGGGCTGGATTCGAACCCGCCAGCTCAGGTGTACGTGGCTGGCGCCTTAGCTCGTTGAGCCACAGGCACTGAGCCACTCTCTCTCTCTCTCTCTCTTTTTTTTTTTTTTTTAGAGACTGAGTTTCACTATGTTGCCCTTGGTAGAGTACCGTGGTGTTACAGCTCACAGCAACCTCAAACTCTTGGGCTTAAGCAATTCTCTTGCCTTACCCTCCCAAGTAACTGGGATTACAGGCGCCCGCCACAATGCCCGGCTATTTTTTGGTTGTAGTTGTCGTCGTCTGGCAGCTTCGGTGTATGTGGCTGGTGCTCTTGGCCATTGAGTTTGTCTCTTATTCTTGAGGCATCTTAACAAAATATGAATATAGTTGAAAGAACTTCCTTTAGAAAGCTGGAGTGCCTCTTTTTAATCAGCAGCATGTGTGGTGTGTGTATATATGTAAGGAATGATATGAGAGATCTCTGGGTTCCTTGCTGCTTTTGGCATTCCTGGACTGCCAGGCCTTTTTAATATAAAAGCCTTCATCTTGATTTAATGCAAGAAAGTTGAGGCCTGCCAGCTACTAATTTAATAGAAGCAGTTTTAAGAGAACAAATTGGACAGAGTTGTTTTATTTTGAAATTCCCTGTGCTGTGAAAGAATAAAAGGGGGACATGTAGCACAGAATAGTGAGCACTTGTAGGTGTGTGCATGTTTGGTATTAGCTCTTGCTGAGAAGTCTCACACTTCTGTTGTTTTAAGAAATGTATTCAAAGGTATGTTCATTGAGATGCAGGGCCAACACTGAGTGTTGCTTGGATGCTAATTTTATTTATTTTAATTTCGATAGTCTCATTTTATTGCCCCAGAGCAGCATGGTGTCATTGTAGATCACAGCAATCTCAAACTCTTGGGTGCAAGAGATCCTCTTGCCTCTGCCTCCCAAGTAGTTGGGACTACAGGCACCCACCACAATGCCCAGCTAGTTTTTTTATTTTTAGTAGAGACGGGGTCTCACCCTTGCTCTGGCTGGTCTCAAACTCCTGAGCTCAAGCAATCCACCCACCTGGGCTTCCCGGAGTTGTAGGATTACAGGATGCTAATTTTAATTTAGGAGAATCCTATGTAGGCAGATTAACTTTCTATTTTTTTTTTTTTGGTTGCAGCCATCATTGTTGTTTGGTGGGCCCGGGCTGGATTCGAACCCACCAGCTCAGTTTTACGTGGCTGGCGCCTTAGCCCGTTGAGCCACAGGCGCCGAGCCCGGATTAACTTTCTAAACCTTACTATTCAGAGTTTTCTTTCCTAGCTACTTGATATTTAAAAATTATGTATTTCTCCGGGCACGGTGGGCTAACACCTGTAACCCAAGCACTGTGATAGCCTGAGGAGGGAGAATTGCTTGAGGTCAGGAGTTCGAGACTCGTCTGAGTGAGAGTGAGAGTGAGACCCCATCTCATGAAAAAGTAATGGAAAAACCCAGCTGGGCACTGTGGTGAGTACCTGTAATCCCAGCGGCTTCTGGAGGCTGAGGCAGGGGGATGCCCACAGCCCGAGTCTAAGGTTACAGTGAGCTGTGATGCCACTGCACTCTGCTCAGGGACATAGGGTGGGACTCTATCGCAACAAAAAGCAAAAGAAGTAGGAAATAAGGAAATACAATTTTAAAAATTATATATTTCTTCCCACGTTATTGTTAAAATAAAGGCTCTTTATGGTTTAGAATTTAATCCTGAGAGAACCGTGTTTGGGATTACTAGACAGAAGTGTGTGTTGCCCAGTGACCCTGCCTATGTCCTTTTTTCTCGGAAAACCCTGGTGTGTTGGTTTTTTCAGCCTCATGGTCTCCTGTTGTCTGCTCAGAAGCTAGTAGGGGGAATAAGGATGTGAGTGAGGGTATGTCTGTAGGGTAGGGGTTGGGACTGTTTTATTTACTTTCTGCCTTTAGCAAAGGTAATACATGTTAACACCTTGGCAGCAAATGTGGGCTAGATCAATTGGATACAAGGTGACTGTTCTAAAATAAACAAAATGAAACAGCATAATCTTGAATTTGCAGGCAACATGTGAGACTAAGCAAATGGAACTTTTGCAGGTGGTTTGGCTGTTGGCTGTGAGCATGCTCATTGTGTTTAGGCAAGTGGACAGAATGTTCTCTGTTAGTACTATATAACCTTGAAGGCTTGTACTTTCATTTCTCTAGAAATGAAATGTAAAACAGTAAAGCGACTTTCCCTCCCTTTATTTTTTAAAACTAAAGTAAGGTTTGTAAATCTGAAATAGGAAAGCTTTGGCCCTCAATTTGATTTTTTTAGGGAGGATTTTTAAAAATTTGTCAGAACTGGAGCTTGATAATTTTTTTCAAGAGTGGTAAGAAGGCTCAGCGCCTGTGGCTCAAGCGGCTAAGGCGCCAGCCACGTACACCTGAGCTGGCGGGTTCGAATCTAGCCCAGCCCGCCAAACAACGACAGCTACAACCAAAAAATGGCCGGGCGTTGTGGCGGGCGCCTGTAGTCCCAGCTACTTGGGAGGCAGAGGCAAGAAAATCGCTTGAGCCCAGGAATTGGAGGTTGCTGTGAGCTGTGATGCCACGGCACTCTATCCAGGGTGACGGCTTGAGGCTCTGTCTCAAAAAAAAAAAAAAAAAAAAAAGAGTGGTAAGAAAATACAAGATTATTAACTACTTGTGCATATTCTGTTTTAAATGGCTGAGAAATTTAAAGCAAATTTGTTAAAAGTCTGTAGAGGGCTGAATGTGTTGATTTGTGGTAAATAAAAGATGATGCTGTATCTGGAGAGCATTTTTTCTTAGATACTGAATTGGGTGTGTTTAGTGGAGAGGACTTTTGTGTTACGCTGGTTATAATGCCCATTAAAACTTTGTTTAGGTGGCTC
The DNA here is from genome assembly GCA_963574655.1 of Perodicticus potto. Taxonomy (NCBI): domain Eukaryota; kingdom Metazoa; phylum Chordata; class Mammalia; order Primates; family Lorisidae; genus Perodicticus; species Perodicticus potto. Next base: position 24,662 of record CAUYRH010083275.1, on the reverse strand, counting down.
AGTACCTGTAGCACAATGATTACGACGTCAGCCACATACACCGAGGCTGGCAGGTTCGAACCCAGCCCAGGCCAGCTAAACAACAATGACAACTGCAACAAAAAAATAGCTGGGCATTGTAGCGGGCACCTCTAGTCTCAGCTACTTGGGAGGCTGAGGCAAGAGAATCACTTAAGCCTAAGAGTTTGAGGTTGCTGTGAGCTGTGATGCCACGACATTCTACCTAGGAAGACATAGTGAGACTGTCTAAAAAAAAAAAAAAAAAAAACCAAACAAACTTTATTTAGGATATTGGATCCAGAAATGAATTTAATTATCTGCCTGTTTAAAAAGAAAAAGGTGCTGAAGTCATTTGAAGAAAAATTAACAGATGCAAGTATATGAGCCATTTGAAAATTTAAAATGCATGTGAGAAAGCCTTCTGAGTGATTTATGGCGTTCTTCTGTCTTGACTTTAATAATTGAACTTGATATGAAAAGCACATTTTAACTGGATGGACTTATGAGGTTGGTAAAGGTCAGGGAATTTTTTATTATAGATTGTCTTCGCATTGCCTTTGCTCTGTTTCTATTTCCTAAGTTAATAACTAAAAGAAAAATCAGCAATTTTTTGGCTTTTGAGATGTGGATGGGGCTCAAAGGTAATTGCATGCTGGGAGTTGTAAAAGATAGGCAGAATTAGGGTCTGGACGGCTAAGCCAAGTCTGTTTGCTTCTGTTTTGACCACAGGTGCAAGTCAGGTTATTTTACAAAGAGTTAAATTCTGCTTCTAAATAGATACTTTTCTGTTTCAGTGTTTCTTCCTTGTGCTCCGAAAACCCTATGTGGGGAAAGTAGTTCTGGTGACTGGGGGTGTTGGAGGCCTGAAAGCACCAGTAGTAGCGTTTAGTATGTAAGTGGGAAGCAGCTAATGAAGAATCCTTCCCATTTAGCAAAAGGGAGCCAGGGCAATGGATTTTGTTTTGGGAAATGTGCTTCCATCACTCTTTTGGGGATAAGAAAGTTAATTTCACAGCCTCAGGGAAAGGTGTTGCTTCCCCTAAAGATCAGGTGTAGGAGAGTTGGAAGTTGTCTTTTGGTTTACAACTTAGACTGATAAAAAGCCTCTTAAAGTGCCAGACACATTAATAGCAATCACAGCTGCCATTTGAGTACATCCTGTGCCAGGCACTGTGCCTTTTGGCGCTTCAGATATCTTCTTTAATCCTCATATAACCCCAAGAGGTAGATATTATTTTCATTTTTCTTGTTTTACAGGTGAGAAACTAGAGGGTTAGGGCCCAGTCTCATGTCAAGTAAGTTGCAGAGTTGAGCTATAAATGCAGACCGTGTGACTCAGGCGGGCTTTGAACTGCTAAACTTTACATTACAGAAGTGATAATTCCCTGGACCATCTGGGTGGTCTTATTTCATCATGGGAGCTGGCTCAGAGAAGTAATTTACTATCATAAGGCTTATGTTGAAACCAGAATTCAAACCTGGACCAGTTTGAAGTAAAAGCTTACGTTCTCTGGACCAGTTTGAAGTAAAAGCTTACGTTCTTTCCACTGAGTGTATCATGTGACCTCTTAGAGTACATTAACATCTGATTTACAAAGATCTTTTTATTTCTCATGTTGGTTAACCTCCGTTTATGGAGGGGAATTTGAAAAGTTGATTTTTGAGGTGGTGGTTTGGAACTCAACAATACATTGTATGCTGGCTGTACTAGTTGTGGCTCTGAGGCTGTCTGCCCAGAGCCCTTTGGCATAGTTGATATATTTTACCTCCTTAAGCTGGTGATACTAACCTGGGCTCCAGTATCTATCTACTCTGAGTTCTAAGGGATGAAGAGACGCAGATATGTTTCTAGTTCCAGATTCCATTGGTCTCTTTACAGATGTTATTTCCTTATGTGTAGTTAACTATAAAGTATGGGTTTGTGATTAAATACAGAGGCTCTGAAGTGAGACCTGTTTCTCTCTCTCTCTCTCTTTTTTTTTTTTTTTTTTTTTTTGAGACAGTCTCATTTTGTTTCACTTGATAGAGTGCTATGGCATCATAGCTCACAACAATCTCAAATTCTTGGGCTTAAGTGATTTTCTTGCCTCAGCCTCCTGAATAGCTGGGACTACAGGCACCCACCACAGTGCCCAGCTATTTTTAGAGAGGGAGTCTCACTTTGGCTCAGGCTGTTCTCAAACTCCTGAGCTCAGGCAGTCCATCCACCTTGACCTACCAAAGTGCTAGGATTACAGGTGTGAGCCACTGCGCCTGGCCTAGACCTGTTTCTCTCACCCGCTCCCTAGTAGGTGACTTGAGTGAGGCTCTTAATCTTTCTAAGGCTGTTTCCTCATTTCTAAGATGGCTGGGTGTCCTTATGTGTTATTGTGGGGCTTGAATGAAACAGGCATTAGGTACTTGGAATGGTATCTGGACATGGTAGGTATTGAGGGAATGGAGGTGGTGACATCTCTGCTATGTGGTCCATCTTTTCTAGCATTAGCTTTTCATAAAAGTAAATGCTTTCTGGAGAGACTGTGGTATAATACTCAAAATTGGAGATAAGGTAAAATTTGGGATTCTCTTTGTTTTATAGGTGTGTATAAATAATTGCCTTGTAATTTAAATATTTCCTTAAATTCTATTTCACAAACTTTTATATACTTTAAAACCTTGGCTTTAATTGGAAATACCCTTGGTTGTGTTGACGAGCAAACATTTTGATGAGTGGCTTTGATATTTACAACTTTCATTAGCCTTTTAAGTTCTCATTGAATTTCATCATGTACTTTCCATTTCTCAGATGTAGAAACTGAGATAGGAAACTAGGGCTAGGCTTTGCCCAAGGGCTATTCACTACAGCATGGGGAGGCATACTTTCTCTGTAAACAGATAAATACAGATTGAGCATCCCTAATCTGAAAATCCATAATTCAGAATTGCATAATACGTGAATCCTTGGACTGAGGAATATTCTCAGTTCTATCTCATTGTAAAGTCCTACCTTGGTCTGCATCTTGCTGTCCACACTTACATATGTATTAGAAGTTCATTTTCCTATGGGCTTCATCCTCAGTCCTCTTTTGATATAACACCTTTGCTATAAAATGATTCATACAGTTTGCCAAACTCTGGGTTAGATAGCGACCTGCGTTCCAAACATCTCTCCAAGAATATCCCTAAAACTTTACATGTCTGATATTGATTTCAGTTCTCTGTCCTCCACATTCAGACCATAATCTAATTTTTTGTGCGTATTCACTCTTCTGTTGCCTAAGTGAGAAAGCTGTATGTCTTAATTCCTCCCTCATCTTGTTTATTCTGCCCTCTTTACTCTTACCCCTCTCTCTCCATCTCTACCGTCACTATTTGATTCAGGCCCACAGGATTTTCCCTAGACTGTTGCAAATAATCTCATAATTTTAAGGCTCCCTGCATCTAGTCTGTCTTCTTCCAGTCTGCCTTTCATTTTGCTGCCAGATCCTGTTTTTTGTACATCTGATGATGCTACTTCCTGCCTAAAACCCCGCCTAACCTTTGTGTAAAAGTCAGATTTGGTGGAGAGGCTGATAGAGAGCACAGCTGTGGTAGAAAAGTCAGTTTGGTAGGCAGTGTCTTCTGTAGGTCCAAGATGCAGTGCTGTGCTTCCCTCCACTCCCAAACACTGCCCTGGCCTTCTCTCTTGGTTTTCTTTTGTTGAGACAGTCTCAAGCTGTCACCCTAGGTAGAGTGCCATGGTGTCATAGCGCATAGCAACCTCCGAACTCTTGGACTCAAGGGATCCTCTTGCCTCAGTTTTTCTATTTTTTTTTAGTATAGACAGACTCTCGATTTTGCTCAGGCTTGTCTCAAACTTGTGAGCTCAAGCAATCCACCTGCCTCAGCCTCCCAGAGTGCTTGAATTACAGGCTACAGGCGTGAGCCACCACGCCTGGCTGCACTAGCCTTCTCAAGCAATGGTCCCTAACTGTTCTGCAGAATCCCTTTCTCTTCTGGCTAAGTTGCTTAGCCAAGCCTGGTATCTTCCTCAAAGCCTTCCTTGAAACCCCTGTACACCCATATGTGTCTTAGAGGCTTTTCTTATCTTCTCTGCTTCAATCTCACCCCTTGTTTTCCTCTCAGATAAGCATTTACCACTTTATGTAATCAGCTGTTGGCTTGTGGCTCCAACTCTCCATCTTTTTTTTTTTTTTTTTTGAGACAAAGTCTCAAGCTGTCGCCCTGGGTAGTGGGCTGTGGCATCATAGCTCACAGCAACCTCCAACTCTTGGGCTCAAGCGATCCTCTTGCCTCAGTTTTTCTATTTTTATCATATATATACACACAACACACACATATACATCTATATACATATATACATAATACATACATGTGTATATAAAATTTTGTTTTTTTGGATGTAGCTGTCATTGTTTGGCAGGTTCAGGGTGGGTTCGAGCCCGCCAGACCCGGTATATGTGGCTGGCACCCTAGCCGCTTGAGCTACTGGCACTGAGCCGAGTAGCTTTTTGCCCAGGTTGGTCTCAAACCTGTGAGCTCAAGTTATCCACCCGCCTGGGCCTCCCAGAGTGCTAGGATTACAGGCATGAGCCACTGGGCCCAGCCTCTCCATCTCTTTCAAGCTGCTCCTTAGAGGCTAGATCTTATATTCTTATTTATTTATTTAATTTATTTATTTTTGGTGCTAAAACAGACATAGATCCTGTATCATATCCTTTTATTCTGTACATTGTGCATTTGGGTTTGGGCATTGTGAAGAATGGGGGGGATGGTGGTGATAAGTATGTATTATTATTATTATTTTTTTTTTTTGTAGAGACAGAGTCTCACTTTATCACCCTCGGTAGAGTGCCATGGCATCACACAGCTCACAGCAACCTCCAACTCCTGGGCTTAGGCGATTCTCTTGCCTCAGCCTCTCGAATAGCTGGGACTACAGGTGCCCACCATAACGCCTGGCTATTTTTCTGTTTTGCAGTTCGGCCGAGGCCAGGTTTGAATCCACCACCTTCAGTATATGGGGCCGGCGCCCTACTTGATGAGCCACAGGCGCCGCCCTATTTTTTTTTTTTAAGACTGAGTCTCACTATGTTGCCCTTGGTAGAGCACTGTGATGTCACAGCTCACAGCAGCCTCAAACTCTCGGGCTCAAGAGATTATCTTGCCTCAGCCTCCCAAGTAGCTGGGACTACAGGCCCCTGCTATCACGCCCAGCCATTTTTTGGTTCCAGTTGTCGCTGTTTGGCAAGCCTGGGCTGGGTTCGAACCCACCAGCTCCAGTGTATGTGCCTGGTGCCCTGGCTGCTGAGTTACAAGTGCCGAGCTTATTATTATTATTAGTTTGTTTATTTATTTATTTATTTACTTATTTATTTATTTATTTTTGGGACAGTCTCACTATGTTACCCTCAGTAGGGTGCTGTGGCATCACAGCTCACAGCAACCTTGAACTATTGCCTGCCAAGTAGCTGGGACTATAGGTATCTTACATATTTCTTCTTGATCTTTCTTCTTGGGTCTTATTTCCTTTTCTCATTTCTTCAGTTGAAATGAGGTTTGAATGATGAAGGTGTTGTTAAGTGTTTCTAATAGAAATACTGATGTTGGTGAAAGTCAATTTTTTTTTTTTTTTTTTTTTGAGACAGAGCCTCAAGCTGTCACCCTGGATAGAGTGCTGTGGCATCACAGCTCACAGCAACCTCCAATTCCTGGACTCAAGTGAGTCTCCTGCCTCCGCCTCCCAAGTAGCTGGGACTACAGGCGCCCGCCACAACACCCGGCCATTTTTTTTTTTTTTTTTGGTTGCAGCCATCATTGTTTGGCGGGCCCGGGCTGGATTCGAACCTGCCACCTCAGGTGTACGTGGCTGGCGCCTTAGCTTGTTGAGCCACAGGCGCCGAGCCAATTATTATTTTTTTTTTTAAGAAAATAAAATGTTAATTCATTGCCTCATACTGAGAAATCCTGAGGTGGAAGCTTCTAGGTTTGGTTTATTGACTCAACAGCATCACTAAGGACTCAGACTTCTTTTCTGCTCAGCATGTTGGTGATGCCTCTCCATATAGTCCCAGGAGGACTGACATGGTTTCAGGCATCAAAGCTTCACAATAAAAGGGTCCAAACAAGAAAGAAAGCTGTTTCAGTTATCTATTTCTGTGTAACTAACCATGCCAAAACTTAGTGGCTGAAAATAACAATTTATTGTTTTACGCTTCTTTGTGTTGACATGAGCATAGCTGGTTGTTTTTCTTGTTCCATGTGGTGGTGTCTGGGGCCATCCATTGAATTGCATTCAACTGGGCCAAGCTAGAAGGTTCAAGAAGGCATCACTCACATGTCTAGCGACTTGCTTATAGCATCATGTATGTGGCTTCTTCATGTGGCTAGCTTGGGCTTCCTAGCAGCATGGTGATCTCAGAGTAGTCACTTGTCTTTCTTGATGGCTGCCTCCAGGGTGGCTCCTAAAGACCTAGGTCTGCAACTGTCATTCCACTACTCACTCTATTGGTCAGAATGAGTCACAAGGCTGGTTCCAGGTCATGCAGAGGAAAAATGGAGTCCATTTCTTGATGGGTGGAGTTTCATGTTGTGTAGTGAAGGATTGACTCAGGTCTGTGTTGTCCAAACCCTGAGCACTCAAAAGAAAGGTCAGTGAAGGTTAATAAATACAAGTGAGTTAAATTGGCTTTTATTCCTGAGAAGTGATATTTTTGAGATCTAAGCAACAGACTCAAGAATTTCTGGAATGATTATATATACACACACATATATATATATATATATATTTTTTTTTTTTTTGCATTGGGGTGTTGCTGTATTGCCTAGGCTGGTCACAAGCAATCCTCCTACCTCAACTTCCCAGGTAGCTGGGATTACAGGTGCTCCCCTGCCTGGCTTGAAATAAATCTTAAGTCTGTTAAGGACTCATGGTTAGACCTGCTGTAGAGAACATCATTCTTGTCTATCTCTTTCCATAACCACCTCCTGTCACCATTTCTTAATTTACAGATAGAAACTAAGGAGATCTATCAAGGCAGCCTTTCTTGGGAATAATTCTAGTTTGGCCCCTGGAATGTGGGTTGGAAAATTGGAAGGTATTGCTCTTTTTTTTTTTTTTGTAGAGACAGAGTCTCACTTTATCTCCCTCGGTAGAGTACCATGGTGTCACACAGCTCACAGCAACCTCCAACTCCGGGCTTAAGCGATTCTCTTCCCTCAGCCTCCCGAGTAGCTAGGACTACAGGCGCCCGCCATAACACCCGGCTAGTTTTTTGTTTTTTTGCAGTTTGGCTGAGGCCGGGTTTGAACCCGATACCTTTGGTATATGGGGCTGGCGCCCTAGTCGCTGAGCCACAGGCACCGCCCCGGTATTGCTCATTTTTGTGTCTGTACAGCTAAATCAGAAGGGTTCAAAACATTATTTAGAAGTGTATTTTGCTGGTTTTGAGATTGAGTCTATGCATGTGTTTAGCTGGGTCCTCTGAAGAAGAAACCCAATTTTATTCTTAAGTGACTTAGTAATCTACATAACCAACCATTTTGCTTCAGAGTTGTGAAATAGGCATCTTAGAAATGAATAGTTTTTGAAACTAAAGTCGTCAAGACAGAGTTCATCTTTTCACAATAGGGTTTCTCCAGAAAACCCTCTTTACACTATTGAAATGCTGCTGGTTTGAAGTTAGGAAAGCATATTCCCATAGTAGGCTTGTGCAATTAGCCTTTACCCTAATGGAATGAATGCTTGAATTTTTTGTGCATTATCACCAACTGCTGTTAGTCCCAAACTATTATTATAGCTGGAAACCTTGATTGAGAGACACACAGGTTTCCTTTTTTTTTTTTTTTTCCTTTATGTCGCCCTGGGTAGAGCGTTATGACATCATAACTCACTGCAACCTCAAACTCTATTCCCTTGCCTCAGCCTCCCAAGTAGCTGGGACTACAGGCGCCCACCACAATGCCTGGCTATTTTGTTGCAGTTGTCGTTGTTTAGCAGGCCTGGGCCGGTTTGAACCCCCCTGCCTCTGTACATGTGGCTGGAGCCCTAACCATTGAGCCACAGGCTTCAGTCTTACTCATGGATGTTGCTTTAGTTCTTTTTTTTTTTTTGAGGCAGAGTCTCACTTTGTCACCCTTGATAAAGTGCCATGTCATAGCTCACAGCAACCTCCAACTCTTGGGATCCAGCGATTCTCTTGCCTCAGCTTCCCGAGGAGCCATGACTGCAGGCACCCACCACAATGCCTGGCAATTTTTAGAAACGAGGTCTCACACTCTGAGCTCAGTCAAGTGAGCTCGACCTCTTAAGTGCTAGGATTACGGGCTGGCCATCGCACCTGTCCCAGCTTTAGTTCTTGAAACTTATAAAACATTAGGCTCTTAAACTTTATACTTTTTGACAAATGATAAGATTAAGACAAGGTGCTTCAGAACTAGATCATTATTTTGAGTTAGAAAATGTCATGGGGCTCGGCACCTGTAGCTCAGCGGCTAGGGCGCCAGCCACATACACCGGAGATGGCGGGTTCGAATCCAGCCTGGGCCTGCCAAACAACAATGATAACTACAACCAAAAAATAGCCGGGTGTTGTGGTGGGCACCTGTAGTCTCAGCTACTTAGGAGGCTGAGGCAAGAGAATTGCTGAAGCTCAAGAGTTGGAGGTTGCTGTTGCTGTTACTGTGAGCTGTGATGCCACAGCACTCTACCCAGGGCGAGACTCTTTTAGACTTTGTCTCAAAAAAAAGAAAATGTCATGGGACTCTTCCTTCATTTAGTGCCCTGTTCAGGCCAGACCTTATATAAAAATGACACAGTATTATGTTGGTGAATTTTATTTTATTTTATTTATTTATTTATTTTTTTGAGATAGTCTCACCCTGATACCCAGGCTAGAGTGCTGTGGTGTCATCATAGCTCACAGCAACCCCAAACTCCTGGGTTCATTGATCGTCTTGCTTCAGCCTCCTGAGTAGCTGGGACTACCGGTACCCACCACCATGCCTGGTTAGTTTTTCTGTTTTTAGTGGAGACGGGGCTCTCACTCTTGTTCAAGCTGGTCTTAAACTCCTGAGCTCAAGTAGTCCCACCCACTTTGGCCTCCCAGAGTGCTAGGATACAGGTGTGAGCCAGCACAGCTTGCCAGTGTTGTGAATATTGAACAGTTGCTCTCATGGGAATAAAACTCTGGTTTGTAGTGTTTGCTGGTTTTTGAGGTGTAAATACTTCACGTTGGCTGCTTTGAGGCTACCAATGCGATGTTACTTGAAGTTGGGAAGAGAAGCATATAATTGTCTGGCTGGAATTAACCTTAGCTATCAAATATTAAGGATTTTACACCCTGCTTTTAATTCTGGATTTTTAATGATCAGCTTATTCTTGTCTTGACCTTTGTCCTTTGTTTTTTAAAAATTGGTCTTACAGGGCCAGGCATCTCAAGTCTGTAATCCTAGCACTTTGGGAGGCCCAGGCAGGTGGATTGCTTGAGCTCAGGAGTTCAAGACCAGCCCAAGCAAGAGTGAGACTCCGTCTCTTAAAAAAAAAAAAAAGCTGTGTGTTTTGGTGGATGCCAGTAGTCCCAGCTACTTGGTAGGCTGAGATGAGAGTATCCCTTGAGCCCAAGAGTTTGAGGTTGCTCTGAGCTGTGATACCACAGCTCTTTACCAGGGGCAAGAAAGTGAGACTTTGTCCCCCCCCCCAAAAAAAAAAATTGGTCCTACTGAGGTGTAACTCATGTACAATAAAATTCATCCATGTTAAGTGTACATATTTGAGTTTTGACAGGTGTATACCTCATCGCAATCATGATATCACCCCTTCTATACACAGTTGCCAGATTAATTTTTCTAAGATTTTGTTTTGCATCAGTCATCCATCTTAAAACCTTCCAGTATAAATAAAAACTTGACTGACTATATACTATTCATAAGATAAAATTCTGTGGACTAGCCCTTTACCATCTTGCTTTGTTTACTTCTTTGCTTTATGTACCACAGTTTGGCTTCATGAACCTCTTATTTCAGTAAAACTGATCAGCTGGCTGTAGGCACACTTCCTGTATCTGCCTACAGTATTCCTATTACCTCACATTCTTCCCTCATAATTTTTTTTTTCTTTTGAGATAATCCTACTCTGTTGCCCAGGCTCGAATGCTGTGGCATCAACCTAGCTCAGAGCAACCTCAAAACTCTTGGATTCAAGAGATCTTCCTGCCTCACCCTCCTGAGTAGCTGGGACTATAAAAACCCACCAGAATGCCCAGCTAATTTTCTATTTTTAGTAGAGACAGGGTCTTGCTCTTGCTCAGATTGGTCTTGAACTCCTGAGGTCAAGCAATCTTCCTGCCCCAGTCTTTCCTAATTGCTGGGACTACAGGCATTCACCAACATGCCCAGCTGTTGTTTTTTCTGTTTTAGTAGAGAAGGGTCTTCCTTTCACTCAGGCTGGTTTAGAGCTCCTGACTTGAAGTGATCCTTCCACTTTGGCCTCCCAGCATTCTGGGCTTACAGGCATGAGCTGTGGTGCCTGACCTACACATTCTTTCTTGTCTTGTCATGCTTTGGCTTAAAAGTCTGGCTCAAGCCCATTTTTTCTTCTACCTTCCAGTCTTCAGTGATTGCTCTCTGATCTGACCTGCTATACCACTTGTTTGCACTTTTTTTTTTCCTTCTTCCCCAACAAAGCACTGTGGTAAGGTAGGCAGTATACAACTCAATTTTTAGTGCTTTGCTCAAATAGCAAAAAGACTTAAAACATGGCTTTTGATGAAAGTAAAGTTGTAAACAACTCTTCTAACTCAGTAACAAACTCAGTGGCCCTACTGAGGAGAATAGTGCTGTGCTATATCATAGACCTCCTAGAGACTTTAAGTTTGGTCTGTCTGAAGTATAAATATTTAGTAATGCCTTTCAAAAGTAGTGTCAATCATTAAAATGCACACTGGCGATTTTATCTCTGCCTTGAAAATTCATCCAAAGATGGTAGCATCATGGACTTTGGACTTTTGGCGAGGATTAAACATTTAAAGTAGGTTCCAAAAGAAGTTTTTTTTCTTCTAAACTTTATTGCACTTTTTAAAGTACTGGTAAGAAGTCAGGAGGGTGTATCTCATTGGTTTCCTTCCTGTCCCAGGAAGCTGTATTATGATATCCTCAAAGAACTTTTGTCCTTTTCAGTAATTTTACTATAAGGAAATTTTTTTTCTTCATAAAATCTTGTGTTTTTGGCTTGGCGCCTGTGGCTTAATGGGCTAAGGCGCCAGCCACGTACACCTGAGCTGGTGGGTTTGAATCCAGCCCGGGCCCACCAAACAACAAAGACGGCTGCAACCAAAAAATGGCCGGGCGTTGTGGCGGGCGCCTATAGTCCCAGCTACTTGGGAGGCGGAGGCAGGAGACTTGCTTGAGCCAAGGAATTGGAGGTTGCTGTGAGCTGTGATGCCATGGCACTCTATCCAGGGTGACAGCTTGAGGCTCTGTCTCAAAAAAACAAACTTGTGTTTTCTCTGTAAGAAAAAAGAAAGTTACAGATGTACTTGTTGAAAGCTGACGTGAATGACAAGAAATAGTTAAAATAATTCTAGATGCCTATTTCTAAGCCTACCTTGAAGGTTCCTCTTCTCCCTTCCCTTAAATATTAGGTTTACTCAGTGTTCCACAATTCATACTTACCCCTTGGTAATTTCATCTATTATTGCTTGATCATGTGTTTCCAGAATTAAATAAAATCCTGTATCTTTTCAACTCCTACCTTGGATGACCAAATGCCTACTGGACAACTTCACTTAGCTGCTCTTCAGAGACCTTAGATTCAACATGTCTTTTTTTCTTTTTTTTTTTTTGTGAGACAGAGTCTCACTTTGTCACCCACAGTAGAGTGCTGTAACATCATAGCTCACAGCAACCTCCAACTCTTGGGTTCTAGTGATTCTCTTGCCTGAGCTTCCCAAGCTGGGACTACAGGCACCTGCCACAGCTATGGGCGCCTGGCTATTTGTAAAGATGAAGTCTCACTCTGCCTCAGGCTGGTCTTATCTTTTTTTTTTTTTTGAGACAGAGTCTCAAGCCGTCACTCTGGATAGAGTGCTGTGCCATCACAGCTCACAGCAACCTCTAATTCCTGGGCTCAAGCGAGTCTCCTACCTCCGCCTCCCAAGTAGCTGGGACCACAGGCGCCTGCCACAATGCCTGGCCATTTTTTGGTTGCAGCCGCCATTGTTGTTTGGCGGGCCCGGGCTGGATTCGAACCCGCCAGCTCAGGTTTACGTGGCTGGCGCCTTAGCCCATTGAGCCACAGGCACCGAGCCTCAGGCTGGTCTTGAACCTGTGAGCTCAGGGCAATACATCTGCCTTGGTCTCCCAGAGTGCTGGGATTACAGGAGTGAGCCACTGTGCCTAGCCAATTTCAACATGTCTTAAGGGACATATCTCCAGATGTCTTATGCTCCCTCTTATTCCTCAATTGTTGAATGGTATTACCATCCCCAAATATCTCAAACTAATAAATACCTTGGAATCATCCTTGGCTGTCCCTTTCCTTCCACTTCTGTTATATCCACCTCAAACATCTTCCTTTTTTTAAAAATAATAATTTTTTTTTTTTTTGAGACAGAGCCTCAAGCTGTCACCCTGAACAGAGTGCCGTGGCATCATAGCTCACAGCAACCTCCAATTCCTGGACTCAAGCGAGTCTCCTGCCTCCACCTCCCAAGTACCTGGGACTATAGGCGCCCGCCACAACGCCTGGCCATGTTTTGGTTGCAGCCGTCATTGTTGGGCGGGCCCGGGCTGGATTCGAACCTGCCAGCTCAGGTGTACATGGCTGGCGCCTTAGCCCGCTGAGCCACAGGCACCGAGCTGAGACAGACTCTTAAACTATCACCCTGGGTAGAGTGCTGTGGTGTCATAGCGCACAGCAACCTCAAACTCTTGGGCTTAAGCAATCCTCTTGCCTCAGCCTCCCAAGTAGCTAGGACTACAGGCACCTGCCACAACGCCTGGCTATTTTTTTGTTGGAGTTGTCATTGTTGTTTGGCAGGACCAGGCTGGATTCGAGCCCACCAGCTCCTGTGTATGTGGCTGGCGCCCTAGCCACTGTGCTACAGGTGCCGAGCCCTCAAACATCTTTTAAGAAATCCATTTAGCCTGGCATGGTGGCTTACACCTGTAATCCTAGCAACTCAGGAGACTGAGGCAGGAAGATCTCTTGAGCTCAGGAGTTTGAGTTTGCGGTGGATCATAGATCATGCTACTGTACTCCAGCCTGGATGACAAAATAAAACCCTGTCTCTCTTAGTTTGTATTTATTTATTTTATTTATTTATTTATTTATTTTTGAGACAGTTTCAAGCTGTTACCCTTGGTAGAGTGTTGTGGCGTCATAGCTCACAGCAGCCTTAGACTCTTGGGGTTAAGCTATTCTCTTGCCTCATCCTCCCACGTAGCTGGGACTACAGACGCCCACTTCAACACACGGCTCTATTTTTTTTTTCTTAAAGAGATGAGGTCTTGCTCAGGCTCAGGCTGGTCTCGAACCTGCCAGCTCAGGCAATCTACTTACCTCGGCCTGGCAAGTGTTGGGATTACAGGTGTGAGCCACTGCCTCCGGCCCTGCCTGGCTAATTTTTAATTATATTTTTTGTAAAGACCGTGTTGCCCAGGCTGGCCTCTAAAACTCTTGGCCTCCAGCAGTCTTCCACTTTAACAGCTTAAAGTGCTGGGATTACAGATGTGAGCCATTGTGCTCAGCTTCACACTATCCATTTAACCAGTTTTTCTCAAGCACTTGGCTAAATGTCGGGAAGGAAATAGTGAGTTAGATACTTTTTTGCCCTCTTGGAACTTGAATTTTGTTGGAGGTGAGTGAGGATGTAAGTAAACAATGTAGTTCTCATGGTAAGACCTACAAGAAGCTAGATACAGGCTGAGGCAGAGAGTAGTTGGGAAGTCTTTTGGTGTGAACTTCAGGTGATCGGAAAGGTCTTTGAGGAAGTGGCATTTAAAACACAGTGTAAAGGATAAGAAGAAGTAAGCTATCTATAGAAACGGGGAAGTCAGGGTGGAACAGAAGAAATAGCCATTGCAAAGGCACTGGGGAGGAAGAGAGCTTGTCTTTCAGGAAATGAAAGACAAGTGTGGCTGGAAAGGCAGATAGGAAGAATGTGACAGACTGTGTCTGGCATATTTTGGGCTCAGATGAGTGTAATTAGACAACTGTCAATACAGTGATTCATGTGGGGTAAGATTTGTTTGGAGCTAGTACCATTAGAACTTGTGATTCTGGCTCAGCGCCTGTGGCTCAGCGGGCTAAGGCGCCAGCCACGTACACCTGAGCTGGCGGGTTCGAATCCAGCCCGGGCCTGCCAAACAACAATGACAGCTGCAACCAAAAAGTGGACGGGCGTTGTGGCGGGCGCCTGTAGTCCCAGCTACTTGGAAGGTGGAGGCAAGAGACTCGCTTGAGTCCAGGAATTTGAGGTTGCTGTGAGCTGTGATGCCACAGCACTCTATCCAGGGTGACAGCTTGAGGCTCTGTCTCAAAAAAAAAAAAAAGAACTTGTGATTCTAAATGTTTGTTTTGTGCATTCTTTTTAAATTTATTTATGTTTGTTTATTTATTTAGGGACAGTCTCACTTCTTTGCCTTCGGTAGAGTGCCGTGGTGCAACAGCTCACAACAGCCTCAAACTCTTGGGCTCAAGTGATTAAGATTTTCAATCTTACTAACCATTGTTATTTTCTACTGGTTGATCTGTTTTAGCACAACTGTTGAGATAAGTATGATTAATTTAATGCCACATCCTTGTCTGAAAACCAATAAAACCAATTCAGAATGAGCATAGCTGAATCATTTGAGCTTGTGTGAGTACAGTTTTTGAATTCTGTTGTAGATTCTTTGTAAATGTGAGTCTTCTCTCCTTCCTTCCACTCACCCATTCCGTGCCCTTGGCTGCACTAGGTTAAATGCACATTATTGGGGTTTAATGGGAAGTAGACTACAGAACAGAGAGCCACAGTGAATAGGACAGAGAGCTCTATTCCCACCAACAGTCTGACCTTGGACAGTGTCGCAACTTTGCAGTGTCTTCATCTTTGTAGCAGGGGGGCTGGGGGGGGACTTGTATGATAGGATTGTTGAGGATTAAATGAAGTAACATGTAAGACACTACCATATCTTGGTAGAGGATTGGTAAATATTTGATACCTGTTAATCCTCAGCTACCCTGTAGGGTAAATATGATTGTCTTCACTTTTGTAAATGGGTTGAGGGGAGCAAGGCTTAAAGAACTTTTTACCTTCCTGGTGCAGTGGCTCATGCCTGTAATCCTAGCATTCTGGGAGGCCGAGGCAGGTGGATTGCTTGAGTTTATGAGTTCAAGACCAGTGGAAGCAAGAGCGAGGCCTCCGTCTCTACTAAAATAGAAAAACTGAGGCAAGAGGATTGCTTGAGTCCAAGAGTTGGAAGTTGCTGTGAGCTATGACGCAACAGCACTCTACCCAAGACGACAGTTTGAGACGCTGTCTAAAGAACATTTCATCTGCCTTAGGCTGGTGCTTCTTAGTCATTGGGGAATCTTGTTAAAATGCAGATTCTGATTCAGTTAATCTGAAACTGTGGTCCAGTTTCTGCTTTTCTTTTTTTTTTGGGACAGAGTCTCACTATGTTGCCCTCAGTATTAGTGCTGTGGCGTCACAGCTCACAGCAACCTCCAACTCATGGGCTTAAGCGATTCTCTTTGCCTCAGCCTCCTAGGTAGCCGGGACTACAGGTATCTGCCACAATGCTTGGCTTTTTTTTTTTTTTTTTTTTAAGTTGTAGTTTTCATTTTTCTTTGGCAGGCCCGGGCTGGGTTCAAACTCACCAGCTCCTGTGTATGTGGCTGGCGCCCTAGCAAATTTCTGCATTTCAAATGAGCTCCCCACCTGAGTATGCAGGCCCTGGGCTACTTACCTAGCAATTGGTGGAAGTGGGCCTCAAACCCTGGTTTTGCCCTACTCCAGAGCCTTCCCCATCCCATAGAACTTTCTCGCCTACCACCAGTGAAACAGGGGCTTTATTGAGAGACCTGTGAGTCATTTTTTTTTTTTTTCCTCATGCAGGAAGGTTTTATTTTATTTTATTTTATTTTTTTTTTAAATACATGTATTTTATTATTCTTCATTACATTATTTCCCCCCCCACCCGTCCATGATAAGACAGAATTAGAGACCTGTGAGTCATTTAATAATACCTTAGACTAGTAAGAATCTGATTAGTAAGAATCTGAGTAGTAAGAATCTGAAGTTGTGGCTCGGCGCCTGTGGCTCAACTGGCTAAGGTACCAGCCACGTACACCTGAGCTGGTAGGTTCGAATCCAGCCTGGGCCCGCCAAACAACAATGATGGCTGCAACCAAAAATTGGTCGGGCGTTGTGGCGGGCGCCTGTAGTCCCAGCGACTTGGGAGGCGGAGGCAAGAGACTCGCTTGAGCCCAGGAGTTGGAGGTTGCTGTGAGCTGTGATGCCACAGCTCTCTATCTAGGGTGACAGCTTGAGGCTCTGTCTCAAAAAAAAAAAAAAAAAAAAAAAAAGAATCTGAAGTTGTGGTTTTTTGTTTTTGTTTTTGGAGATGGAGTCTCACTTGGTCACCCTCGGTAGAGTGCTGTGAGGTGATAGCTCACAGGAACCTTTAACTCTTGGGCTTAAGAGATTTTCTTGCCTCAGCCTCCCAAGTAGCTGGGATTATAGGCGTGAGGTACCACACCTGGCCAGGGCTATTTGTTTTTTAATATTTGTGACTGAAAAAGGGTGGTAGCAATTCAAAGAATTAGTAAGGGGCTGCACCACCAGGGAAGCTGGGCCACATGCCATCTTTAGAACAAGTTACAGGTTAATAATCAAGTGCTAACATTAGTATAACAAGGACATAAATGTATTACAGGTAAAATATTACTTATGTACTTAACTCTTCTCAAGATTGAGGAATATAATTTCAGTTTTATAGGTAAATAATTTAGGTAGATTAGACTAACAGATATACTCTTAAATTTGAAGGTACTATTTTCAGAGTAGGAAAGATAATGGCAGATACTGGGCCTTTCCTTGATTCTGTGATAGTTGCTGTTATTCCTTTTTTTTTTTGTAGAGACAGAGTCTCTCACTTTATCGCCCTTGGTAGAGTGTCGTGGTGTCATACAGCTCACAGCATCTTCCAGCTCCTGGGCTTACGCAATTCTCTTGCCTCAGCCTCCTGAGAACTATGACTACAGGCACTCGCCACAACGCCCGGCTATTTTTCTGTTTTACAGTTTGGCCGAGGCCAGTCTTGAACCTGCCACCCTTGGTATATGGGACCGGCGCCCTACTCGATGAGCCACAGGCGCCGCCCTGTTACTCCCTTTTTTACACTGAGGAAGCCAAGGCAGAAGGAAATTAAGTGACCTGCTCCAGATCACATGGCAAGTAAATGATTCAAATCTCATGGCAAGCTGAGATTCAAACTCATATGCCTACTCTCTGATCACTTAAATTCAGGACTTATTTTATTATTGGGAAAACTAAATTCTTAGAAAGGTAGAGTACTCTTCCTTTCAAGGAAGGAGAGCTGTGAAACTGAGTACTTTTTTGAAGTTGACAGAGATATTAGGGGTTTGCTGTTTCTGTTGGTATCTGACATATGACTTTTTATTTTGGTCTGGATCCTACCATCTAGGTAATGCTGTTGTTGAGTACTTTGTTTCTTCTAAAGTGGTTTCTGTAGTTCCTTTTTTTTTTTTGAGACAGAGCCTCAAGCTGTTGCCCTGGATAGAGTACTGTGGCATCACAGCTCACAGCAACCCCCATTTCCTGGGCTCAAGCGAGTCTCGCCTCTGCCTCCCAAGTAGCTGGGACTACAGGCGCCTGCCACAACACCTGGCCATTTTTTGGTTGCAGCCGTCATTGTTGTTTGGCAGGCCCAGGCTGGATTTGAACCCGCCAGCTCAGGTGTACATGGCTGGCGCCTTAGCCTGTTGAGCCACAGGCGCCAAGCCTGTAGTTCCTTTTTAACAGTAAAATGAATTGTTAGTTATTCTTGGGCAGACTACAGTCAGATACTGGTTCCTGTCTGGATTGGCATGTTTGTGAGTCATTTTCCTTTGCTACCCATGGTAGAGTGCTGTGGTATCACAGCTCACAGCAACCTCTAGCTCCTGGGCTTAGGCGATTCTCCTGCCTCAACCTCCTGAGTAGCTAGGACTACAGGCGCCCACCACAACGCCGAACTATTTTTTTTGTTGCAGTTTGGCCGGGGCCGGGTTTGAACCCGCCACCCTCTGTATATGGGGCCAACACTCTACCCACTGAGCCACAGGTGCCACCCAGCTTTATGTTTTGAGGCAGTGATTATTTCCTTGGGGAAAATATACTGAAAAGAAAAAATTTAATAATTTGATATATAAATATATAATACTATAATATATTATAGTATTGTGATAGTGTATGCTATAATACTGTATAACTTGGAAGTGAATAATACTTACATAGTCATGGCTTGGTGCTTGTAGCACAGTGGTTATGGCATCAGCCACGTACATAGAGGCTGGCAGGTTCAAACCCAGCCCAGGCCAGCTAAACAACAGTGCAACAACTGCAACAAAAAATAGCCGGGCGTTGTGGCCGGTGCCTATAGTCCCAGCTACTTGGGAGGCTGAGATAAGAAAATCACTTAAGCCCAAGAGTTTGAGGTTGTTGTAAGTTGTGACGCCATGGCATTCTACCAAGGGCGACATAGTGAGACTCTATCTAAAAAAAATAAAAAATAAAAATTTACGTGGTCATGATTTAGTCTCTGGACAGTAATTTAACCGACAGTATTATATGACTGTATTTCACAGACAGAGGAAATATGGGGATGAGATGAAAATCCTGATATTCCAGCATGAGAAACTCATTTGTTAATATTTGAAACTAGAAAATCAAATAGTATATGAGTGTTGTTTGTACATACTGAATTACTTTCCATATTTTGTATCGTCTTCTCTGAAATATCTTGTTTAATTAAGGGTAAACTATATGGCTTTTAGTAAATTGGAAAGTAACATTTCTTAAAATATTGAATATCTGTTGAGGGACTTCAGTCTACATAATTCTCTTATGAGAACTCATTTTGTATGCTGCAGTAGTATAGTAGTTTGGAATAAGAAGCTATTTAAAATATCCAGTCTATTTAAGTAATAAACTAACCTCACATCCTGTTTGGGGCATAGATTTAAAAATGCAGATACTCAAGTGTATAGAATAGAAATACAGAATAATTTATTCCTTATTATTTGATTAAATAATGCCATGTCAGAATAAACTTCACTTATTTTTAGCTTTTTCTGTTCAGGTTTTGGAGATAGGAATTTACCTGAACAGAAAGTGAGCGTAAGTGAGATTTAATTGGTTAGTCTTGTCTTTGAGAGACTTAATGAAAGGTGTTTCATATCTTAGTGGGTTTTTATTTACAAGTTGTGAATATATGCAAGTATAGTGTTAGCAAAGCAAGAAGAAAGGTCAGCAGAGTGGACCCTTGTGAAAGGCATGCATTGCCGTTGGGAGGCCTAGCCAGGGCTATAGTTGGATGGAGAACAGTATGAGAGAAAAAGAACATTGGGCAATTTGAAGTGCACATGGCAATGGGGGTTGTGAACTTTGTTTCACTTTAAAAGTATTAGTATACCAGTGTTGGTGAGAATATGAGGAAGAACAGGTTGTTCATATAATGTGAACTATGTTTCACTTTAAAAGTGTGGGTCAGAGTATGAGGAAGATAGGTCTTCATGTGATGGTGGTTAGAAAGTACCTTTCTGATAGACATTTAAGCAGTATTTATCAAAATTAGATCTATAACCCTTTGAATCTGAAGTTCCAACTAGGTACATGAAAAAGTAAACCAAGAGACATGTACTAGGATGTTCATTGTAACATTGTAATAGCAAAAAAAACCCTGACAGCCTACCTGTTCATTAATGAATGCTTACATTATGGTATATTGATATAAAATCATTAATTTCTAATAAATTAAAATTTCTTTCTATAAAGGAGCTTAGTGGCTCAGTGGCTAGGGTGCCGGCCACATACACTGGGGCTAGTGGATTCAAACCCAACCCGGTCCTGCCAAACAACAATAACCAACTACAACAAAAAAATAGCTGGGCGTTGTGGCGGGCACCTGTAGTCCCAGCTACTTAGGAGACTTGGGAGGCTGGGGCAAAAGAATTGTGTAAGCCGAAGAATTGGAGATTGCTATGAGCTGTGATGCTGCGGTATTCTACGGCGGGGCGACATAGACTCTGTCTCAAAAAAAAAAAAAAAACATAAATAAAAAGGAGCTTAGTTCTATTTGTCCTCATAAAGATGTCCTCCATATGTTGTACGGACAGAGGTATTTACAGAACAGTTTGTACCTATGTCTGTATGTGATGATGTAAGTGTGTGTGTGTGTGTGTATGTATGTAAACATTTCCATGTAAAGTACATAAGCAATGGCCATTTCTGGGCAGTGGGACTAAGGCTGCTTTAAGCTCCACATGTTTTAAAAGACAACAAAAAGGCCTAAAACTAAACACTTGATCTAATGAGCTTATTTGATTGTATTAAAAGGTACTGTGCATGTCTTTCAAAGGGGACGCTCAGCTGTACTCTGCCCTCTTTGATTATGGTACCAGCATGTCTCACTTAGTAGTATCTGAGCCTATCAGTTCTACTTGTCCCCATGGTATAAACACAAGAGAGAAACCCAATAGTTCTGTCACCTTTTCAATGTCAAATTTTCTTCTTTTTTTTTTTTAAGAGATAATTTCACTTTGTTGCCCTAGGTAGAGTGCTGTGCTGTCACAGCTCACAGCAACCTCCAGCTCTTGGGCTTAGGAGATTCTCTTGCCTCAGCTTCTCGAGTAGCTGGGACTACAGGTGCCCGCCACAACGTCCAGCTATTTTTATTGTTGCAGTTTGGCTGGGGCCAGGTTCAAACCCACCATCCTCGGTATATGGGGCTATCACCCTACTCACTGAGCCACAGGCGCCGCTCTCATTGTCAAAATTTCTTACTATATATACACCCACTGTTGCATAGGTGTCCAGGTTTGTTTTCTCTTGTTTTGCTAAATAACTGATTTTTCCCACATTGTTCAATTATCCAGGGAGCATTCCTTGTGAGAAACTTGATTTTTCATTTCCTTCTCATGCTTCATAACAATACAACCCTTATTTGTTTTACGTTTATGCATATTTAAATCTCAAACTTCAATTTAAGTTGTTAGATTAGCTTCTGTACTACTTATTTCTCACTTCCATATCTTAGTTGTACCTGACAGGCCATTTCTTACTGTGTATTAATCATTTCCATTGGTCTTAAGCTAGTAGTCTTAATCAGCATGGCAAGGCAGCCTTCACTCTTGAACTCTGTCACCTGTTGTATGATACTGAAAATATCTTTACAGCTCTTGTTGTTGTATCACATTGCACACCTAGTGACAGTCTGCTTTCACTCCTTTTTGACTTTCCAGGGTTTTTTGCTTATTTACTCATAAGGGGATGATTTTCTTGTGGTATGGCATTTCTTTATACAAGCAGGATTTTTTTTTTTCCATTTAAAATTGTCATTTCTTTTGCTTATTTTCTTTTTTTCTTGAGACAGTCTCATTATGTCACCCTCGATAGAATGCCGTGGCATCACAGCTCACAGCAATCTCTAACTCTTGGGCTTAAGCAGTTGATTCTCTTGTCTCAGCCTCCCAAGCAGCTGGGAGTACAGGCACATGCCACAATGCCCAGCTATTTTTTTTTGCAGTAGTCATTGTTGTTTCACAAGCCCAGCCCAGGTTCCAACCCACCAGACGCGGTGTATATGGCTGGCACGCTACCCACTGAGTTATGGGCACCACCTGTCTTTTGCTTAGTTTAATTATGGACTTTTTAGAAAAACAATATTGTTTCTGTTGAGTTTTCATCCTAGTTCTTTGCAATTATTCATGAAGAGCATAATCACAGGCAGCTTATAATAGTTACTTGAACATATCAGATAAGGTATTTGCCTATTAACTACCTTCTTTATTTTTTTTTTATTTTTGAGACAGAGCCTCAAGCTGTCACCCTGGAGAGAGTGCTGTGGCATCACACTCACAGCAACCTCCAATTCCTGGGCTCAAGCAAGTCTCCTGCATCTGCCTCCTGAGTAGCTGGGACTATAGGTGCCCTCCAGAATGCCCGGCCATTTTTTTGGTTGCAGCTGTCATTGTTGTTTGGCGGACCGGACTGGATTCTAACCCGCCAGCTCAGGTGTATGTGGTTGGTGCCTTAGCCCGTTGAGCCACAGGCGCCGAGCCCTATTAACTACTTTCATATAGTTTTTTTGTTGTTTTTTTTTTAAGAGACGAGTCTCACTTTGTCGCTCTCGGTAGAGTGCTGTGGTGTCACAGCTCACAGCAACCTCCAACTCCTGGGCTTAGGTGATTCTCTTGCCTCAGCCTCCTGAGTAGCTGGGACTACAGGTGCTCACCACAACACCTGGCTATGTTTTGTTGTTGCAATTTAGCCGGAGCCAGGTTCGAACCTGCCATCCTAGATATATGGGGCTGGTGTCCTACTCACTGAGCCATAGGGGCTGCCCTACTTTCATACAATTTTGTTTTTTTTTTTTTTTTTTTGAGACAGAGCCTCAAGCTGTCACCCTGGATAGAGTGCCATGGCATCACAGCTCACAGCAACCTTCAATTCCTGGGCTCAAGCGAGGCTCCTGCCTCTGCCTCCCAAGTAGCTGGGACCACAGGCACCCGCCACAACACCCGGCCATTTTTTGATTGCAGCCATCATTGTTGTTTGGCGGGCCCGGGCTGGATTCGAACCCGCCAGCTCAGGTGTACGTGGCTGGCGCCTTAGCCCGTTGAGCCACAGCCACCGAGCCGTACTTTCATATAGTTTTTAACCAGAATTTCAATTATCTTAACTGCTATTTTCCATATCTCTTTATTTTATTCTTTTTTTTTTTTTTTTGAGACAGAGCCTCAAGCTGTCACCCTGGGTAAAGTGCTGTGGCATCACAGCTCACAGCAACCTCCAGTTCCTGGGCTCAAGCGAGTCTCTTGCCTCCGCCTCCCAAGTAGCTGGGACTACAGGCGTCTGCCACAATGCCTGGCCCTTTTTTGGTTGCAGCTGTCATTGTTGTTTGGCGGGCTTGGGCTAGATTTGAACCCACCAGCTTAGGTGTACGTGGCTGATGCCTTAGCCCGTTGAGCCACAAGTGCCAAGACATCTTTATTTTATTCTTTATTTATTTTTGAGACAAGAGTGTTGCCCTGTCACCCTTGGTAGAGTGTAGCGGCATGATCATAGTTTACTGCAATCTCAAACTACTGGGCTTAAGTGATACTCCTGCCTCAGCCCCTGAACTAGCTGTGACTACAGGCATGTGCCACCACATGCTGATTTTTTTCTATTTTTTGTAGAGACAGGGTCTTACTCTTGCTCAGGCTGATCTCAAACTTCTGATCTCAAGTAATCCTCCCACCTTGGCCTCCCAGAAGCTAGGATTACAGGCATGAGCCACTGTGCCTAGCCTTCTGTTTTTTGAATGATATTTATCTATGCTTTTATCAAACTTCCAATGTATAATTGGTATTGTCTCTCATAAGTCTTCCTAATGGGCAGTAGAAACCCCGTGCAGAATTCTCTACATGTAGGTCTCATTTAGCATTCTGTCTAGCATATTCAGTTGTAGTTCTGCTTTTTTCATCATGAAACCTTGATGACGATCTTGGACCTCTTCTTTGTGTGTGTAATACTTTAAAAAGGCGTAAGTATGTGTTATTCTCTTTCCCCTTTTAATTCTTATGAAATCAAAGTTACCTGCTATGTCTAATGAACATGGAGAGAAGTAAAGGAAACAGCAGGTGTCAGCCATTCCTGTAATCATGTTCAGGAAGGAGAACAGGAATGAGGGCGTGTGATCAGAGCAGTGGTTTCTAACCTATTTATAGAAGGGCAGACTAATCATACATGCGTAAGTATTACTTTTTCTTTCCTTTCTCAGGATTTCCAAGCATTTATATTTGAATTATAAAGAGTGTTTTAAGAAATTTTCCTCGAGATTATTGAATTCATAAAATTAAGATGAGAAGTTGTTGGTCTCTAGAGGCAGAAACAGATAATTAGATAAGAAAGGGAAGGAAAGGAAGAGGAGCCCGGGTATTTATTAATTTTTATCCACCACTTTGCAGTGTAATGGCCTATATGTCACTATGAAGAATGCTGAAGACAATATTTCCTTGTAAAATGTCACTGCTTACTGTGAATGATTCACACGTGCCTTGACTAGAATGTGAATAGGGATTTTTAAATAGCTAAATTTTATTTTCATTAAGTGCACTTGTCAGGTATTAGGGTAAAAGCTGGTCTCTTGTTATATATAAAACAATAAAAGAAATAATGTTCCTTAAAAGATCTTTCAAAGAAGAGAAGAATGTTGACAACATGAATCCCAAAAGCATTGCATAGATATTTCATCAAGCCATATTGAATTTAGCTTAGTTATTATTGAGAAGTTGCTTCAAGATGAACCTAGTCTGTTTTTTTCTTTTTCTTTTTTAAAGTTAAATTAAAAAAAAAATTTTAATACAGTCTTACTCTGTCACCCTGGGTAGAGTGCTGTGGCATCACAGTTTACAGCAACTTCAAACTCTTGGGCTC
>CAUYRH010083273.1:0-87418 GCA_963574655.1 Perodicticus potto | reverse complement strand
CCGGGCGTTGTGGCGGGCGCCTGTAGTCCCAGCTATTTGGGAGGCAGAGGCAGGAGACTCGCTTGAGCCCAGGAATTGGTATACAAGCACAGGAATATCCCCAGACCAACAAAACCAAGAATTCAGTAAATATTTTAAAATGCATCTCTATGAATATGCTGGTTTTATGTTTCTCCTACTTAATGGGAAACTAATTTTTTTGTTTCTCCAAGAAGAACCCTTAGTTAATGCAGGCTTTGTGCTGCCCCCATCAAATAAGCAAAGAGTATTTGTTGCCTAATGATGCATTTGGAAACTTGGATAGAGAATTAAAGATTCCACCTACTAAAGGGAAATCCAAAGTGGGAAATCCAAAGTGTTGGCTGGCTTACAGGTCACTTAGTTTTAAGAAAAGCTTATTTGACTTGCAGCCAGATTAAACTAATCATGGATCATAGTTAGATTAAGACTGAGAAGATAGATTATAATTTCACCCCTGTTCAACAGAACTGTTGTGTCCAGGTGAAGGCTCTAGAAAGGATCGGTCACATAGCG
Source organism: Perodicticus potto (assembly GCA_963574655.1). NCBI lineage: Eukaryota > Metazoa > Chordata > Mammalia > Primates > Lorisidae > Perodicticus > Perodicticus potto. Next base: position 86,884 of record CAUYRH010083273.1, on the reverse strand, counting down.
TGGTTTGCATTTCATTGTCCTGCTGCTATAAAGGCTAGTAGAACTGGGGTAAACACTTGGGTTACATAATTTACTGTTTTGGGACTTGAATAATTTCTCATGGGTAAAACAGCATTAACCCTGATTTTGTGGTGTAGAGATGAGCACAGCATGGTTGCAGACGCTAGTACAGAGGGTGGAGGGCGTGTGGCGTGGTCGGAGACTGCACGTGCTGTGGAATTCCTTCTTATTAATATGTCATAACCCTTTGTCTCGATAGGTGTCTCTAAACAGGACATTCGTGAGCAAATTTGGGACTACATGGAATGTCAAAATTTAGCTGACTTTCCCCGACCTGTCCATCACAGGATTCCCAACTTTAAGGTACTAAGGCACCCCTGGAGTACTTCAAAGGAAAACAGGATATTGGTAAAAGAACAACTTTAGTTCATACGGTTCCCATCCTGCTTCATAGTGGATTGCAGTTCTGTGAACAGGGAGGAGTGGTGTGTAATCAAAACCTGGCCCGGGCATCCTTACCATTAGAGACATCCCTCGCTGAGTAACTCACCCTTGGTTCCGACCTTCTGCTTCTTGGTGCTGGGCGAGTAGCTCATGTCCTCCCAGGGAAGTAGTGCTAAGGCCACTGTTTGATACAAAGTCAAATATTTATCCTTGCTGGAAGCATGCCTTTCCCCATATTGGCCTCCCCGGAGTCCAGTGTGGAGTGAACGTACTCTGAGAGGGAAGCCCCGCCGTGGCACCTCCAGAAGGGAATGAGCACCTGCTGGTCTCTGCACACTCTGGGCCCCAATTGCCCAGCTGCTCGAAGGCGAGACAAGCAAGGATACCTGTTTATAAGACTGTTGACAGAGAAAGGCTTGCCTGAAGGGGACAGTGTTACAGTTTATAATCTTCAGCTTGCAGGTTTTCCAAGAGGAGGAGGAGAAGAAAGCCCTTTTCCAAATGTGCCTTTGGCCGCTTGTTGCCTGTCCTGGGGCTTGACTGGGCTTTCCCTGCATGGCAACCCCCAGCCCTTCTCTGCTTCTCCACTGAGCCAGTCCCGAGGTTGTCCTGTCCCTTGGAAAAGCTCTCCTTTAAGGAGAGGCGCGTGAAATACAGGGGGAAAGACGAGGGATGCGCAGAATCATGGAGGGCTGGTGGGGCTCCCAGGCTGTGCTAGTTTTTGATTTCAGTGCTGTGCTTTGTGGAAATTCATCAAGCTCCCTATTCAACACTTTATGTTCTTCTTGGAATATAGGTTTTGTTTCAGCAAACACTAAGTTGGGGCTAGGCTACTTTTTTCAATTCCCTTTCTACCCTGACAACATTCTCAGGTGTTTCTGCGTGTGACTCTTAGTTCCCATCTTAGCATTTGTGCCCCCTTCCTGTCCGGGTGAGATTCTGAGCCAAGCTGCTTGACGGAAGTCAGCCCGAGAGCCTTGTCCTCTCTATAACCCGTGATTGCATTTAAAACAGGGTGCCCCTCGTGCTGCCGAGCACCTCCTGCGCTTGCAGGCCTTCCAAAAGGCCAGAACTATTAAAGTAAATCCTGATGCTCCCCAGAAAAGCGCCCGCTTCTTCGTCCTTGAAGTAAGTGCACCCCTGTCCGTTTGCCTAACTAGGGATCTTATCTGGCTTGCGAAAACATCAAAGACCTAGAAGTTTTTGCCAGAGCGCAGGAAGTTAAAGTGGACCCTGATAAGCCCCTGGAAGGCGTTCGATTGCTGGCACTGCAGGTAATTCTGCTTCCCTGAGCCCAGACCTGGCCACCAAGGGGAAACTTTACAGGTGGCTGGTCAACGTGTGCCATCCTTTATTCAGAAAGTCGGTGCTTCTGACCCCTCCAACACAGAATGTGCCCTCGTAGCTTTATCCTAAGAACATTCCAGAGCCTTTCGGTTGTTTGGCATTCAGCCAGTTAGAAGTCACGAGTGTTTCTGTGTTTATGGAGAGAGGATGTTCATGCACGGGCAGAAGGACCCAGGCAGCACCTGTGGTGTTCTGGGGTTGAGGAATGGCAGCTAAAACAGAGGGTATCCCACGTTACTAGTTGAAGCAAGTGTGCTGAAGAGTGTGGCTGTCCTCTGGCACTCACAGGCTTCTCAGTGGTTTGGGGAAACCTCAGTGGGTGTAAGAATCCCTGGGAAGCAAGTAAAAACCCTTGTTCCTCTGCCCAGACTGGGCTGCATTATGGATTTTTACCTGTAATGATTTTGAATAGAAAGTAAAGTAGAATCAGCAAGAATCGCCCACCTCTTCATAGCGAGGGATGCAAAGTAGTTTTAAGTAAATTTGACCAACATACATTTTCAATTAAGTATGCAAACAAATAATTTCCTGGGCACATACCAAGAAAATGCAGATGGTAGCAACTCGCTTCCCTTCCCAAAATGGTAAAAACATATATAAGGAAGTCCTGGGTAAAAACTGAATCATGTAACTTACTGTCTTTTGTATAATAGAGTAAAAAAACGTTGTTGGTTCCAACTCCACGACTGAGAACGGGGCTGTTTAATAAGATCACACCACCCCCTGGGGCAACTAAAGACACCTTGAGAAAATGTGCCACCTCTCAGGTGAGTGTCATTCACCGAGGAAAGACCTGTTCTCTGCTGAGACTTTCGATGAGTTAGAATAGCCTAAAATAGCATCACGGAGTTAATTCAGCACAGCCAGATGAACAGAGAGATATTATTAAAGTGTTTGGAAACTTTGTTCTTAAGAGAGCTGGTAGAAAAGCTGTGAGCCCATAGTCTGTTCCTGAGTGCAAACCACAGGCTCCCTGTGGTCAGTAGGTACCTGCCCCCGGCCACCGCCCCACAGCCACCAGGAGATTAAGAACATAGGCTTTCCCGTGGGCAGGCATGGACCAACAACTGTGCTGTGACTCCTGGGAAACCCCAGGTAACCTTGTGCACTGACCTGTGTGGGCTCTCCTGGCCCTGTGCTGGCAGAAGGCCCAGTAGCACATGGGATGATTGGCTGCTGTGGGTATGGGACGAAGCGACTTTTTCCCTGGATTTACTTGTAAATCGTTTACAAGAATCACAGAGCCATGAACCTGCTCGGCCTGCCTGCTCTTAAACCCAGGCCTCCAGTAGGTAGCATAAATGGATATTCTTTTGGTTCATTTTAATTAAATAAGTAATTTTTTAGAAGTGTTGTGTTATACATGAAGATAAAGGCCTCCAGTGTTTTATACTGGATAAATCTGTGACAACATTTACTGACCATGTTGTATGTGCTGAATGCACAACTTCCATCACTTCACTTAGTCCCTGCACCATTCTAGTGAGGTAGGGGTTGTGTCCTTGCCTTGCAGGTAAAGAAACTGAGGCTCAGAGAGCTTCGACCTGCCCAGACCCCTGCAGCTAAGAGGGTCTGAACCTGGGTCCCTGCGGCTCCCCTGTCTGGGTTTTAACTGCTCTGCTCTCTGTCTGCCTTATGGGAGAAAACAATGTGCTAAATGTTATGAACTGATCATCCTGGGAATTTGTGCTCTCAGTTCCCCTGGCCACCTTCCCGGGGAGGAAATCCTGGGAGATAACCCCTAAAGTGGTTTCTGGAGCTCTGGTTCTCCCGAAACACCAGGCCTGCCATACTGCGTGTGCCTGTGTTGGTTTGGTCCAGGAGGCTGATTCAGACCCTGAACACTCTGGTCGTGAAATGGGAAGCGAGGAAGCAGTTGACCGTCGAGTCCGTCTCTCTGTCTGTAGGGTGTGAGGAACTACAGTGTTCCCGTGGGCTTGGACTCCACGGCCCTCGTGGACCTGGTGGTGGTGGGATCCGTTGCTGTTTCTGAGAAAGGTAAGATCACAGAACAGGAGCTCTGAGCTGGGACGACCACACCTGAAGGGACGTCCCTCCTGCTGGGCAGGCTGTCTTCTGCCTTTTGAACCTTGGTTGTCATTTCCGCTTCCCATACACATGCCTCATTTCCAAAGCCCCTGCATTTCTCGGAAGAAACCTGTGCAAACTTCAACTCCTCCCTCCCCCTCCAGGCCCCAGCTCAGCATCTTTACAGGAAAAATCGAGTGATACAACTCTCTCCAGCAGTGACATTTTCTCTCTGTTCTTAAGTTAACTGGAAATGGAGTTGAATGTGCTTGTGTCACGTCAGTAAACAGTTGGTGTTGGAGGGGCTCGGTGGGGAGGTGCATCAAGTCTAAACATTGTTCTTATTGTGCAGCCGCAGCCTCCTGACCAACATGCTGTGTCCCTGAGCCGTAGCGGGTGATGCAGACTGCTCTCCGGACACACAGCCGGGGGCCCCTGAGAGCGAGCAGGGTCCCCTGCCTGCTCTCATCCCCAGGCATCCCTGAGCTGGCATGGGGGGGTGTCTTTCTTCATTCTTGGCTTTGGTGTACCCCAGTTGCAGAGCTGCTACTGTGCCGTCAAGGACTGGCACCGACAAGCCCACGTTCCCTGTGTGCCATAGTTGGGGACACATGCAGGAGCTGGACCGTGCTAGGACATGCTCAGAGCAGCAGAAGTGGGGGTCGGAGGAGGGACCCCTCAGCCCCCAGTCTGGGGCAGGGCGTTACTTCACAGGTGGCCTCGGGGCCAGCCCCTGCACCCCAGGCACTGTGGAGGTAGATGGCTTGTAAGGGCTCTCGGGCAGAAGGAACAGTATGTCCACTTGGCCTGGCCCTCAGGGAGGTTGGAGCGGGCTCCTCAGAGGCCTTGAGGCCAGGTGACAGGGTTTGGGCTGGTCTCTTAGCTATGGGATGTTAGCAGAGGACTTCTCTTGAAAAGGATCATTGGGAGTTTCCTTTTTAGTTCAAGAGATGCAAATAAGAAAGCAGGTTTTTTTTTTTTTTTTGGCAGTTTTTGGCCGGGGCTGGGTTTGAACCCACCACCTCCGGCATATGGGTCCGGCACCCTACTCATTAAGCCACAGGCGCCACCCAGAAAGCAGGTTTTTAAAAATGTCCTCACTCAGTAGCCCCTGTGCAAACAGCGACGTTGCCATCAGCCATGTGTCTGTGTAGAGAACTGGCTGCCACTGAAGGCCACTGTGGGCTTCCCCAGCCCTGTCCCCAGACGCCAACTTAGCAGTTCCAGCGTGGACACGCGTGCAGTACATGTGTGGAACGCGGTGTCGCTGTTATAGGCGTGTATTTTATACACATGCTCTCCCTACGGTCACAGAAGGGAGGGCAGCACACGGCTGCTTAGCTCATGCTGAACAGCTGCCCGGTGTCCCTGGGGACTGCGCCACGGCTCGCCCAGCCCTCAGGATGGACGCAGACACTGCTAGTTATTTCAAGAGTTCAGTTTGGTCTCTTCCCTGACAGACGATGCTAGAGGGACGTGTTCCCTGTCAGATGTCCAGGGGCCTCTGAGGCTGCCCAGGGGAAGATTCTGGGCGGGAGTTGAGGACAGAAGGGTGGATTTCAGGCCGAGAGGGATCGTGCCCGACTACCCCGCAGAGGCTGCTCACGTGCGGTCCCCAGCCTGTGCCTGTGCCCCGTGGTCCTGACCCCGTCCCTGGTTGTAATTGCTGCCCTTGGAAGTGTGGCAGTCTGAGAGTGATAGCAGTGTCTCGCTTCCCTGTGGCTGCATTTAGGAGGGAAATGAGCATTCCTGGTGTGCTCACTGTGATCTGCAGGTCACAGTCTGTGACCTGTTTGTGTCCTTTGCTCTCTCTCATCTTTGGGTGCATAGTTGGAGGTTCTTAATTGTCAAAGTCGCACATCAGATCTGAGTCTTAGGAGAACACATTAGCCGTCAGGCGGGTACTGATGGGAATGGTACTGAAGGTGACCCATGGAAGGCCAAGTTTCTGAGCAGCCCACACTGGGCCGTGGCCCAGCAGCCCCTTTACCCTGCTGAGAGGAATATGGGGGTTCCTGTTGGGAGCTGGGGTACCTAACTGCTACCCGCCGTGCTCCTTCCTCCTGTAGAGTCAATCTGTCAGAGAGGCCACCAGCTGCTGGCTTGATCTCAGCTTCTCCTGGGGTACAGGTGACCCTTTGTCTAGGAGTTTGCACAGTGGCATGAGTCCTGCTCACACTGTCACCCCAGGAGCTGTGGGACAAACTGGGTAACTAGTCCATGCTTTTAAGGGGCAGGGCTGTCATCATGTGTTCCCAGTGTGAGAGCTTTTGTTTCCCTCTAAGGCAAATAGATTAAAAATACTTTGCTTTTAGCGGGAATTTGTTCTTAGTCTTTTTAAAAACTGAAAAACTGCTCTTTTATTACTTTTAAATGTGAGTTTGCTAACATAAAGCTTGCGTAAGTGCAACTTCAGTTTCCCTTTGTGACATGTTTAAAAGATTCGGTGTTCACATCATTGTGTTTTAATTTCTGTACATTTTCAGAGGTGTTATTCCCATTTAACAGCTGAAAGTGCATTTGAGGTGCTTGGCAGTGCTGCAGACAAGCCAGGATTTGGGGTTCCACTGTGACCTCATGGAAGGAGATACCCCAAACCCACAGGGTCCTCATTCTCGATGTTGTCTCTTAGGCTGGAGAATCGGGAAGGGAGAAGGTTATGCCGATCTCGAGTATGCCATGATGGTGTCCATGGGAGCTGTCCTCAAGGAGACGCCAGTGGTCACCATCGTCCACGACTGCCAGGTGCTTCCTGTGAACGGGCTGAGCACTGCCAGGCTCCTCTGAGAGCACGAGGGGAGAGACTCGTATGTCTGGGCACCGTGTGGTACCCTGAGTCATGGTGACAGGCAAGGGCTGGGTTTGCTAGTGGCGCGGCAGCCAAGTTGCAGCCCCAGAGTGGACTTGGGGGTGCTTCTGTAACCAGCCCTGTGCTTGGCTGAGCAGAGCAGCCCCTTTACCCCCTTCTGTTGGACCAGGTCATGGACATCCCTGACGCACTCCTGGAGGGTCATGACCTCACGGTGGACTACATCCTCACTCCAACCAGGGTCATCACCACTGGCTGTGAGCGCCCAAAGCCAACAGGGATCACTTGGTCCAAGGTGAGTATGGCCTGGAACCAGCCTCCTCTTCTAGGGGGTCTCTGTCTGCGGGCAGCTGCTCAGTCCTGGAGTGGCTGCAGCTTGGAGTCACTGGGGAGCCTTTGAGCCTCTCTGCTCCTGAATCACGGCAGTCATGTCACAGACCTCTGGGGTTCTGATGAGCAGCTGGGCTCCAGATCTACCTCCGCAGGTGGCAAGAATGACCCCATGATGAGGGGGGCTAATGCCTCAAAGCTAACAATTTGTCAGGTTTTTGTTTGTTTAGAGATAGAGTCTCACTATACCCTCGGTAGAATGCTATGGCGTCACAGCTCACAGCAACCTCAAACTCTTGGGCGTAAGTGATTCTCTTGCCTCAGCCTCCCAAGTAGCTGGGACTATAGTGCCCACCACAACGCCTGGCTACTTTTTGTTGCAGTTGTTGCATTATTGTTTAGCAGGCTGGGCCGGATTCAAACCCGCCAGCCTTTGTGTATGTGGCTAGTGTTGCAACCACTGTGCTGTGGATGCCAAGCCCAGTGTGTCAGTTTTAAGGGTTGTTTTCTCCCCACCCTCTGTGTGTGCAGGACCTCGGGGCCTCACTGCTCGCTGAGACCCTCCAGGAAGGGGGCGTTGTCCATGAGGCCTCTGCAAGAGTCTGAAACTTTAAAGGCCCATTTCTCATTTGGGGCCTGTTGTTTTTGGTTCTGCCTCCCACTTCTCGTCCCTTCCATGGATCATGTGGTGCCAGTGAGTCCCCAGGCCCTGGTGTTTCTGTTCTGGCCTTGTCATCTATGCAGCCAAAGTGAATGTTTTATACATATTTCCTGGGAAAGAAAAAATGTCTCTAAATTCCAATAAAGATTTGGGGTGAGGAAAGAGGATAGTTCAGTGCTGGGTTATGATACTGTTTTCAACTGATTTTTTGGCAAATACGGATGTGTCTCCATGATATTTTAGTGATAGACTTATTAACACAGAGGTATCAGAATCCTAGACTTGCCTCTTACCCGGCGGACTGGCACATCTGGAATATCATCTCTGTTAACACCAGGTCTCCCAGGTGGAGACTGTGGGATCAGCACAGGGTGTCACAGGCTTTGTTCATCGTTACCACACAGCAGTTGTTTGGCATCTGATTCTCCGGCCTTCGTCCCACCTTTTTCAAAAGTGAAAGTCCTGCCCGAGCTCCTACCCCGGCAGTAGAAACTGGCTGGCTGGTCACAGCTACATCACACAGCGTGTCCCCTGGGCCACCTTCAGAGTCCAGGAGGCCTTTCCTCAGCCTGAGCCTCATGGCTTTGGGACTGCCCAGGGGGCTGTGCCTGTGCTGCTGGGCATGGCAGGTGTGGTTTCATCACACGGTGGCTCTGCTGTGACCCCAGCATGCTCGCCAGGCCCCAGTTCGTCTGTAATGTGGACACGACACGCCTGGCCTCCTGGGATGGTGCAGGCAGAGTGTATAAAATGCTCAGCACACACCTTCCTTATCACAAAGCTGAGTGAGGGTTGTCAGCAAGCAGGAAATCTGCCTGGACACCGGGCACTGCTCTTCTTTCCCCAGGCTACTGCCAGAAGCATCACGATAGTCCCTCCGGGTTCTCACTGAGCCAAGATGTGGTCCTGCACACATCGCCTGGCGGGTCCTTGACTGCCTCTCAGTGGAAGAGGACAGAGACACACAGACCTGGCCCTCGGGCCCTTAGACCCTGCCCACTATGCTGCCCGAGACTGCACAGGTGCCACCCAAAAGCCTCCAGGCAGCTGACATGTCCTCGGTCTCCTCTCAGCAGGGGAGACTGGGCAGGCTGGGGTAGGGCCACCGCACCCTTATCGAAAACTTCCTGGCAGGAAGAGTGGGAGACCCCACCTTCCCTTCCCCCTTCTGGAAGATACATCACCTCCTTTGTCCCTGTGGGCCCGTCCATCTCAGGACATTTGCCTCACCCAGTGACGCACGGAATGCAGGGGCGATGGGGCCACATCCAAGCCACAGGATGCACAGTGCTGCCCCCCCTCCTCCAGTCACCCCATCTGAGAAACAGAACTCCCCGAACCCCCAGGGCATGACAGGGACCTAGGCACTGAACTGGACATGATCCTGAACCCCTTGGCAGTTTTTCCAGCTCAGGTGATCTGAACCCCTGGGACAGGCGTCCTCTCTGCCAGTGGCCACATGTGGGTCAACAGCCGCTTGCCTGGAAGCCTCAGCTCTGAGCAGACTGAAGGTGGCTGACATCACTGACCTGCTGGTGTCAGGAGCCACAGCCATAGTCCAGTATCCTCTCTGGGCATGAGCACCAAGGCCGAGCTTACTCCTGGGCAGGGTGCCGTCCTGTAAGTTACTGAGAAACAAAACTCCCTGTCAAGACCTGTGGCTGCCTGCTAGACCCACATGAGCCCCTAGAAAACAGCGGCAGAGTGGACTCTCTGCAGGGGAGGCTGGGTCTGTCACCAAGGGCACAGGTGAGCTGGCCCTGGGCAGCAGATACCTGCCTCACCTTTTTATTTTTTTCTAGAGAGCTGGAATGAGACAGATGGAGGGGAAAGGTGTGTTTTAACAATACTTTGGAGAGGCCAGCTTGTGTCCAGATGTGTGGCCCTGGGCTCCCGTGGAGCCACAGCGGAGGGACCACATAGAGGAACTGGTGGCCAAACACACATCTTCTTACCCCCATGCTGTGCTGCCCGTGAGGGTAGTGTGAACACATCTTTGCTGACTACAAAGGAGGCCATGTAGACTCCAGGGGCCGAACTGTGCACGCCTGTCTCTGGGCAGCTTGCTACTCCTTAATTAAGGAAACTGGACATATAACACAACCCCAGTGCTAGAGGCCCTCAGGGCCTCTTCTGGCAGGAGGCTTTGCCTAGGAGTCTCTGCTTCACTTTTCTACTTCCTGGGCCCCTGGGAAAATAGTGACCCTTCTGTAGCTGCCGTGGCCCGGGGCAGATAGATGACCAGAGAGCTGTGCTGAGTTCAGGTTTCTCTTAACTTGGACCAGCGGGCTGAGAGCCACAGGTTGGTGACATCTTCTGTTTGAGACTGTGGGAGTCCCACGTCCCCGAGGCCCAAGTTGGACTGTCTGCACCGTGGCAGTCACAAGGTCTGGAGAGAGTGAGTGGCAGGTGTCCTGCCGTTGCTCTGTCCCTTGGGACCTCCCTAGGGTAGCTGGAACTGCTTTACTTTTCAGATCAGCTATGAGAGGATGGAGAAAATCCCTGTACTGAGGAGGCTGCGTGAACGAGAGAAGCGGGCTGGGAAGGACGTCACCCTTCAGGATGAGCCCCGGCACCTTCTGGAACCTGGCAGCCACCAGAGAGCTCTTCCAAGAAGGCCACTGGACAGGCCTGGGCCGGAAGCAGGTGCCGTGGGAGCAGCCTGTGGCTCCCTGCAGGGGGAGGGTGCTCCACTCATGGCCGATGTCTATGTCGGGAACCTGCCCCGGGATGCCCGAGTGAGTGACCTGAAGAAGGAGCTCCGAGAACTCGGGATAGCCCCCCTGCGGCTCACCTGGCAGGGGCCACAGCACAGGGCCTTCCTCCACTACCAGGATCCGGCCATGGCCCAGCAAGCCCTGTCCTGCCTGCAGGCCCTGCACCTGGGCACCGGCACTTTGAGGGTGGCCCTGGCCAGGCAGCAAAGGGACAAGTGACGTGCAGGCCAGCCACGGGTGCAGAGCTGTGCTGCGCAGATACCCTCACCACCACCGCCAGGTGACGTGTGGCAGCCTGTCAGTCTGGTCCCCGTGGAGCGACAGGCCGAGCTGCTCCTTCCCAGGAAGTCACGGTACAGTTAAGGCCACGCTGTCCCGGGAGGAGGAGGCCGGCCGTGGCCTATTAACACCTAGAAGGCCGCAACCCCCTACTTGGTGAGGTTCTGGCTCCTCTGGGGCCTTGAGCCTGTGTTTCTCTGGAGGGCAGAGCAGTCTGAGGACCAAGGGTCTGAGCGCAGAGAGCAAGTGACAGTAGACGGTGATGGGGGTTAAGAGAAGAAGGCAGAGGAAGAATCTTGCCCTAGAGAGGCCCTGGCACAGAAAAGCACCTTGTGCTCGGGGCCTGCTGGCTACCGGAGGAGCAGCTGGGTTCCAGATTGCACAAGCCCAGCCTGGTCAGCCCTGCACACAGCCTGGCCTTCGCAGGGGACTGTGGTGGGCACGACCCTCCCTGCTGCCTGGCATCCCCAGCACCCTGGCCTCCATGGACAGCGTCATTCTTTGAGTCAAGGCTGCTTGTCCCGGGGGTGGGACCGGCTCTGGGGACCAGCTTTGTCCCCGACGGCCTTGTGTGCACATGCACACACTCACGTGCCCATCGCTGTCTGTTTTCTGGGTCTTCCCCTCCAAATTCTGTTTCTAAAAAGCCAGCTGGATTTGGGCTGAACTATCCTTCCCAATAGAAGTGCTTTTGCAGTTGATCCTGGGCATAAAGTCAAAATAAGCATTAAGTGGAGATTTTACTTTTCTCTAATGTATATGCTTTGGAAAGTCTTACATTTTAGCCAGAGGGTTTTACCGAGTGTATTTTAAGCACGTCATTATGCCTCAAGAGGGCAGGCCTCGGATGACTTTACAGAAAATGTTCTCAGGACACTCAGCCTTCTCTTTGAAAGGGCATTTTCTCACTGCTGTATAATGAAAATACTGTGGAGACTTCAGAAAGAAAATCTGGCCTCAGACAGATGTGCTTACTTAATAGATTTCTGTTCTAAGTTGCCATGAAAAAAACAAGGGGACAGAAACCTGGGCCCTCCCCTCGGCCTGACCCACCGCCTCTGCAACAGGGCTGGTGTCATTTGTCACTTGGGGCTCAGCTCAATGTCGGAGGCCAACTCCGGCTCCGCACCGGCCGATTACCCTCCCTCCTCACTTTGTTTTCTCTAGTTTTTCCATCTTGTGTTTGTATCATTCTTCCATTTGTTTTGCATTTACTTTTTGATTGTTAACTTGCCACCATCAGGCCAGCAGCCCCCGGCAGACAGGCGGCAGCGCCCTGACAACGGGGCTTTCTGTGTAAGGGTCCGCGGGAGCCGAGAGGCAGAGAAGCTGGATCGCGGTCCCTCCATTAGAACTCCTGCGTCCCACCATGCCTGACGTGAGCTCAGCCCTCACTGTGGAGTTACATCAGTCAGTAGATGACTTAGGTTTTCTGTCTCCTGTAGCCAGAATAATCCAGACATATTGACATACAGATAATCTGAAATAGTCGATCATTTTTATATTTGTAGAAAATGAAAACTAAAATTCAAGTGTCTGAACAATAAATACCCCAAATGTATCCACCTGCCTGCCTTCTACTGCCCCATCCTGGCTCAGGGACGCTTGTGAGGGAGGGTTCTCAAGGCTGCTGTGGGAGCGCAAGTGGGCAGGCCAGTGCTCCGTGACCCAGTGCTTCGCTCCCGCCATTCAGGTTTTGTTAGCCCTGGGATCATGTCACGCCCCAGGGCCAGGCCATGATGGACACTGAGCACCGGACAGTGTGAGAACGTGCCCTATGTCAATGAGCCCATCCTGGCGTCTTCCTGAAGGGCCAGCGGAAGGGGAGGAGCCGTGTGCAGGCTGCAGTTGTGCGCCGCCTGGGACGCTCACCAGGAACTCCGCGCCAATGAGCACTGACTCCAGAGCCCAGAGCCCCAGGCGCCACTGTGCTCTGCTCCCAGTGTGTGCTGTGGGCAATGCACGTGCCTGTCCAGGTTTTGGCTTCCTCTTTAGAACGGAAGGGTCAGATCTGTTGGCTTCTAAAGTCCTTACCATTTTGAATAGTCTGTTTCTTGTGAGGCAAACTGGTCACCATCACTTAGATTTTTTTTGTTTTTATAAAAGTAAACTTTTGTTCTAGAGAATTTCAAAATGAGAAGTATAAAGAAGGACACCACTCAGGCAGCCTTCACATGGCCCAGTACTTATTTCCTGCCTTTCTCCTGCAGTTTTAAAACTGCTGGGCTGAGAGCATGTGCGTCAGGACCCCACAGCTCGGCCCTGGCACCCCCTCTGCCAGGTGCACTGCAGCGAGTGGGATCAGCACCTGCTTCCTCTCCAGGAATTTCCCTTTGCTCGTCTGTAAATGGGTATCAGAGTGGTCTCCTCCCGGAGGTCTGTGCCTGGTCTGCAGGGAGCAAGTGTTCACTGGTGCTCCCTGCTGAGACCAGTGGGCCTGGCCACCACAGACGCCACCGCCGGCCTCTCAGATGGAGGGACAGCTCTCCGGGGGGCAACCCCAGAGTTCCCTTCTAGTATCCTTGTGACCAGAATGAATCCTGGGGCATAGCAACGGCCCTGGAGCCAATTCCCAGGTGACAATATTGTCACAGTTGCTGAGACCTGGTGAAAATGGGCAGTGGCACTGAGTGAGCTTGGAAACAGGTGTGTGAAAGGAGCTCCCTTCAGGCACGGCACCTGGAAACCAGGGAGGAGCAGCTGCTTCTGCTCGGAAAGGAGGCCAGGGGCCGTCTGGCCTCAGCTGTCTGGCACAGTGACCTGAGTACCCACCTGGGGGCCCTGGCTGTGTCCCTCCCCCACCCTCAGTGGACTGGGCCATCACACTAGGCCTCCAGTTCGAGATCTGCCTGAGAGTTCATGACCACAGGCAAGTGAGAAAGCAGGGCCTGGTCAGCCTATGTGCCCAGTTTCTAGGGAAACACGAAACCCAAATACAACTGAAAAAGTAGAAAGAGGCCAACACGGGGCCTCTGCAAGACTCTCTGAGAGAGAGAGAGCCCCAACACGGGAGGTGTGCTGGGAACTGACCGAGTAGAAAGGGGCCAACATGGGACCTCTGCAAGACTCTCTGAGAGAGCCCCAACACGGGAGGTGTGCTGGGAACTGACTGTGTAGAAAGGGGCCGACATGGGGCCTCTGCAAGACTCTCTGAGAGACAGAGCCCACCCAGCACGGGAGGTGTGCAGGGAAAAGACCCAGGAAAGGAGTCCCTGCAGGACTCAGGACCAAATTTCAAGCTGCACCTGCTCTGTACTCACAGATCTGAGAAAGAGAAGTTATGTCTATGAAACTTTGTTGAAGAAAAAAAGGTTTCTGTTTTTTTAATGAAAATGTGTCATTTTTTGCTGGTGTCTGCTCCAATCCTAAAATACTCCAGAAAGCATGAGATCTAAAAATAAAAGCCCTGTGGGGCAGGTTAATACCTTAAAAAGAGAACTTGCTGAAAGCAGAAAAAATGCTGAGCAGGATGGGTAAGGATTTGTTAAAAAATAAAAGCATATAATTTATAACAGTGAAATATAATTTATAACACTGAAATGTGGATGGGAAGATGTGGAGTGGAGGAGAGGCAGGAAAGTCTTTCCCCAGTAAGGTAAGTGAGCTGGAGAGCAGGTGGGCTGCAGCCACCCTGTGTGGAGGGCAAGGCCCTGGCTGATGCCAGGGACACAGACAGGACCTGCTGCCCCCCACGGGCTGTCACCTGGGAGGGGAGCTTCCCCAGCTCCGGTCGGTCTGGGCCTCTCCTGCACTTGAGGAAACAGCATCTTGGGGTCATGTCTGCTTCTGTGCAAATGTTAGGACAGGGATCATAAAGGGATTAGAGGGCCCTGAGTCCATGGAAAAGGGAATGGGCTGGTCAGAAAGGAATTGTTAGAAATTGACAATGTCATACCACAAAGGACGCTTAGTGATGGGCTGAAGGCACAGTAGACACAGACGCAACTAGTGGGAAGATAAAACCTGGGGTTCCTTCTGAGACCAGCGCAGAAGAGGACAGAAGAAGAAAGGACGGCACAGGGAGGGAAATAACGACATTGCAACTTTGCTTCAGCTAAAGAAGGATTGGACTGAATAGCGAAGACCCGCGTGCCAGACAGGTGCTTCCCAGGCAGCGCCCAGAGTGTTAGCACGCCCTTCCCAATGCAGCTGCCACAAAACCTGGCAAGCACTTGGGGGCCCCTGATGAGCGTTCAGGGCTCATGTGGATAGAATGGTAAAACTTCCCTGAAAGAGGGGACAGGTCTGAGGAGAGAACCGTGCTGTGCTCCCAGGGAAGGGGCTGATGTGGGGATATCCGTCCCCTGTGCTAAGGGGGCCCCAACCTGACAGGCAAGACCCCCCGAGTGTTTCTCGTGGGTGTGAGTAGGGTGGATGGTAAATGCACCCCATAATGGCCACGCGAGGCTCACAGTGGTGTCCTGCTCCTCCCACAGCCACCGAGTGCATCCCCCACGATGAGGAGCTTGGGGACAGTGACGTGTCTGCAAGTCAGTGGGTCAGGAGGAGGGGAGAGAATTCTCACAGTGGGGGGAGTGTAGGGCCCGAGAGGAATTAGCCAGGGGAAGGATTTGCTGCTTCAGAGACTGAGAGCTGCTGGCTGCTGTTTTGAAGGGTGAAAAAGGCAACTTGAATGTCTGGATCACGCTATGCATAAAAATTCCAGGCTAATTACATATCTAAACATAAAAGGCTTTGGAGATAACAGAGTATTTGATAATGTTGGGACAGAGAAGGATCTCCTAAGCAAGACCCTGGATTTAAGGAGGAATTATTCCTCGGTCCCCCTTCAGGCATCAGATTTGAGCAGTAGGGGGTCCAAGTGAGCCCACCAGAGCTCTCTGAAGAATGCTCTCCAAGCAGCACAATGAACCAGACCATTTTATGTCGTTTTTTGATATCATCCTTTTTAACGCTGCCAGATGCAACAAAGAGCCTTTTACCATCCGCCGTGTAGGATATAGCCAGCGGGTCCAGCTGCTCCTGAGTGTGAGCTGATAAAGCGTGGAAGGACCTTGGCCTCTCTGTAGGACTTGGGAGCAGGCACCCAAGCCACGTGCTGTTTCTACTAAGGAGGGGATGTGGAGAGGACACGCAGTTAGTTTTAACATCCGGAAGAGTGCACGTCAGGGTGCAGCCCTGCTGCCAGGTCCCCTCGCTCCAAACCTCACTGCCCAGGATCCGTGGGACGGATGGACTGGCTGTGCTCAGGCAGCTTTTCACATGCACCTGGCCCCCCGTTGTGTGCTGGGGGATGGCCTTGGGGTCCCAGGAGTCCGTGCTGACACTCCACAGCAGCTCTCCCTACATGGCTTCTGTTCGAGGAGGCTGAATAGCTTGTATCTCTTTTCATCGTGGGCAAAAGAGAAAACTGTGATCAGCCTTGAAATAAAGACATCCAGAACCACTAGCTCTTCCTTACAGCATCTGACAGATGGATCCAGTCCTGAGATTTGTAGAGAAGACTGTCTGTGTGGGGTCCCTCTGCCTGCACATGGCTATGGTGCAGGTGCAGCGGGGTCTAAACGGGCCATGTGCAGTGTTAGGAAAAAGAACAGCCTCTCCACCGCAGGGAGCCACGACAGTTCCACGTGTTCCCTACCACTTGGCACGATGTGTGTTAAGTCATATTTGGAGCAATAGCCAAGATGGGCATTCTTCACAGAGTGCCTCCTGCCCCTACAGGCAGCTTCTGGGCCATGCAAGGCTCACAGTGCTCCATTCCCCATATCCTCTGGGCATTGGCGAGGGCCACGCCAGGCTCACAGTGGTGTTCTGCTCCTCCCACAGCCACCGAGTGCACCCTGGAGTCTGGCTGCCTGCTGGGACAGGCACACAGGTCACAGGCTCCCGAGGGCCAGGGCTGCACACACAGTCTCAACACTGTACGGAGGAGAAATCTCGCCCTGATTTTGCAAATGAAAAGTCTTAGGCCTCAGAAGAGGAAGTGACTTTTCCCACCTGGTCCCACTGCCATCTGGCAGAGCTGAGCCCAACAGAGGTTGTTGCCGCTCTGAGGCTCTCCTGCCTTCTGTCAGACCCCAGGCCCCCTGGGCGGCGCATCCCAGGAAGTGTCAGCTCAGCCCTTGGACACAGATTCATAAAACACACAAATAGGGACTATTACAAAAGGAAAAAGCTGCCATCAGGAGGCTTAAGGGACTTGTCCAGGGTCCCAAAGGCCAGCAGTGGTAAGGCCAAGGCTGGAGCGCTGGCCCCTCTGCCCCCAGAACCTGTGCTTGCTTCCCTGTTTGCTGCTTTCTCTGTAGCTGGATGAGCAAGGCCAGTTCCATCCCACCCGCAGGCCCTTGGCTCCCAGACAAGGGCTGCCTGCCTCTTCTGAAGGTCATTCCCCATATCCTCTGGGCATTGTTTGGCCTCCCCAGTTCCCGACCAGTGACCTGCCCGTACCTCAGACACCCACGTAAGGAACTGATGAAGACACAGCAAATAAGAAAGGCTGAGAGCAGCCAGAGGACAGAGCCCCAGGAGGGGAGCCTGCCCAGCGAACACACAAGAGTTAACATCTTAGCAAAGAGCAAGAGGATAAAACCTTAGAGAGAGCAACACTTAAACATAGCACAGCCAGGTCTAGGGCCAGTGAATTCAGTGTGAACCCAGCTGTCCAGCTGCGCCCACGGTAGACATCACTAATCAATCCCACACCCTGGGTGGCTGATCTGCAGCACCTCCCACAGCACCTGCTAATTGTTGTGGCATCATGTGCAGAGCTTTCTGCCCTTTTGCCAAAGAAACAAACATGAGGATTCCCTCTCTTCACCCCTTCTAATCTTGGGAGCATTGTCCAGCCCCCAGGAGGCACTGGCTTACAGATGACTTTGTTTCCAAAGTTGTAATTCTCACACCTCCTGCCCCTGGGAGAAATAACCAAATGAGGCTTGCTGAGCTCATGTCCCCTTTATCTGGTTCCCTTCACATATTTATAAACTATATGAGGCATTTACATATACTAATGTTTATTTTCTATTATTAATTATATAACATGTAAATGATACACTGATACACAAATGTCTCGCCTGACCCTCACAGTCACGTTTGAGGGACATTCTACTTCACAGACAGGTAGCCGGGCACAGAGGGAGGAGCCCCCCAACCCCCCAGCCCCAGTGAGCACTCCAAACTGCAGCCAACTGTAGCCTGGGCAGAATCATCCATGGCCTTTCCTTCCTTGTGGGTAGTCCCTAACCTGCCACTTGAGGTAGAAAGGGGAACACAAAGCTGGGGTGTTTCTGGAAGAGAAAAGCAGGGCCCCCGAGGGAGGGCAGTTTCCCCCAGGCAGGTCCCAGGGCGTGCAGTGCTGCAGAGATGGATCCAGGCTGCTCCATCAGAGGCCTGCAGTGGGCACTAGGGCTGCCCACTCTGTCCTGCCTGCCGTGCACATCACTACACAGCCCACTGTACAGGGAGCACCGGCTGCCCCCCAAAGGAGAGATTGCTCCACATTCAACTGCATTCCTAGTGGAGGAAACCGAGATGGAGTTTTGTCCATTTGTTTCCCAGTGTGTGGTGAATTCACAGGCCCGGAGGATCTGCAAACCCCTCTTGGTCTTCCTCCCTCTCACCTGCGGCCAATTCCTCCCAAGTCCAACGGCTTGGCCAATCTCAGTGGTCATCCCAGGTTCCTACTAGAGACCATCTGGGCAATCTTTCAAACAAGCAGAGACTTTTAAACAGGGAATCCACACTCCCATTCCTTCTAACAGAGCAGGATTTCTTCCCATGAATGGAACCCTTTATTTTGATGCCCATAAATCATAAAGGTTAAAATTGGAGATGACATGTGACCGTGTAATGTGGACATTTTGCACTTTGGATAGCTTGGAAGCAATAAACTCAGGCCCCAAGGTGCTGAGTTGTGAGCAAACTAGCCCCCTTCCCTGTACTGGAAGACGAATTAACTCATTTAACCCTTAGAAGAATCCAAACTGCTGTGTCCCCATTTTCCAGATAAGGAAGGTGTGGCTCAGAGAGGTTCTGTGACTCACTAGGCCTAGGGCCTCACAGCAGAACTGGCCAAACCCCAGAGCCCCCATGGCAGGGAGAAGGCCGTCCTCTCCCTGGAGGGAGGACAGACAAGGAACTCTGCTTGCTTGTAGCAGGGCCTGTGGGTAAGTGGAAGCCACAGCAGCTTGTTGGGACAAAGGGGTCATATGGCTGAAGAATGTGGTGGCAAAGCCGTGCACACCAGGGTTTGCAGGACGTGACAGCTAGCTCATTATGGCCATGTGACCCCCAGCGAAGTGCTTGCCCTCTCTGTGCCTCAGTTTCTTCACCTGTAAGCCCCTCATAGATTATTTGCTTATTTAACCCTTTACCACATCCCCATTTTAAAGATGGGGAAGCTGAGGCAAACAAAGGAGATACACCTGCCCAAGCTCACAGAGTTAGGGAGAGGCAGGGTGAAGACTCAAGCCCAGGCCTCTGGCTACAGTGAAGTCAGCCATCGTCTGCTTCTCTGGGAACCAGTGTGCTGGGATGTGGGTCCTGGGGCCAGCACAACAATCAATCTCAGGAATGAAATTTTTACTTTCTTCTTTTAAGTTTACTTATTTTAAATAAGCCATATCATTTGTGTAATTAGGAAATGGTTAATTTACTTGTTTGACCTACCACCCAAACACAGCCGGCTACCCCTTCGTGAAGGTCAAAGGGTCTGAAATACAAAGTCAGTCCCGTGCACTTCTGCAGCTGCCCAGCCCTGCAGTTTCTTCACAGCAGGCCCCACACACAGTGTGCGCTGTGGACGGCAGGTGGCGCTGCCTCATCGCAGAGAAACAGCCTGGGGGCACAATCCCTGGGACAGGTCAGACGCTCCCCTCTCTGCTGGACCCCAGTGCCCTGAGCTGCAGCTTCTTTCCCAAGGGAGCCTCCTTACCCTGAGCTTTCTCTCTGGGTGGGCATCACACGAAGTGAGGCGGGTCCTGCTGCCCTGGCCCCACTGCCCAGGCTTGCTGCAGCCTCCCCTCTGTCTGCCTCCCTACCCCTGACAACTTTGCTGGTGGCGCCACCTTCCTTTGGACAGAGGACGCCTGCCCTGTGTGTTCACATAAGCTGGCGACCCTGCAGCTTTGGCTTCCCAGCAGAAAGCCAGGCTGGCCAGGGCCGTCTGCCTCACAGAAACCCAGAAACATGCACTCATCCATGGCGGCCTGCTTTGGGGGAAATTTCCAAATCCAGAAATGTTTTTACCCTTTTCTAGGGACACGTGAGGACCCAGCTCACTTTGATGTGGCACGTGGCCCTAACCCAGGATACAGCCAGGGAACACGTGGGCTGTGCCTTCTCTGTGGTATGAAGTCCCTGGTTTTAAGGAGCTGCTCAGAGAGGCTCAACATGGTGCTTCTCCCCGGGCCCCTGCCCTCCTGCCATGCTGCTGACACCCTGACCCTGGCCCCCGCTATTCTGTCCACTCTGCCTGGGCTTCCTTTCCTAGTCCCCAGCAAACAGCCCATGCTGCGGGAGCTGGAGGGAGGCTGCCCCGGCCCTGCTATTCAGGACATTTCATGTTGTCCTGGCCTAGGTGACATCATCTTTCTCAGGTGTCCATATCACTTTGAGTATCCTGGGGCTGGAAAATGGTGGATGGCCCAGCAGGATATGGTCCTCGTACCCAGATGCTGTGTGGTACATGGACCCAACTTCTCATCTGAAAAGGAGAGGCTGAAGCAGCACACTTCCTGCCTCCATCACACCTGCTACTTCATCCAGCAAGCCAGGGTGACGGGCACTGGCACGGTGACAGCCTGTCCACCATGGATCTGGTCTAGTCACTTGGCAGAAACAGGTGCTCCATGTCTGTGGGAGGGATGGGTCTCAGGTGGCTCATCCCCATCTTGTTGGGCCCAACCCTAACACAGAGAAGTGTAATTGTCCAAAGGCCCAAGGTGTGCCTGGGTGCTGTGGTATCAGTGTCCCATCCTTGATGGATGTGCCGGATTGACAAGGCCTCACGGCTCACCGTCCCCCCACCCCCGGCAACCACACTGCTGGCCCACCGAGGCACCGCCCCAGACCTTACCTGTGGGAGCTGCTGAACACAGAGCCCAGGGCTCTGGGAGGTCAGTGCCAGGAAGGTTCCAGAAACCCAGCAGGGAGGAAATCACATGTGCTGCCCGGCTGGCCCCTTTGTCTGGAGCACCAACTTTTGCTTTAGGTTTTTTTCTGCTGGCCTAAGGGGATCTTAGGAGGTGAAACAAGTGAAGGCTGCTTGCTGAGGGACCTCAGGGGCCCTGAGAGGAAGGAGGGTGTCCCACTCCCACAAGCCCCTTCCTAGCTCTGCTGGAGGCAGGGGAGGGTCTGAGAGCGCTGTGTGTAGAGAGACCCCAACCCCATGTGTCCTATGCCTTGCCACCTCCCTGTGAAGCCTGGAAGTCAGCAGAGGCTGGTCACAAGCCACACTTCAACATCCCTGTACCCACAAGGCCTTTTGGCTGGAGGAGAAGTGCTGTCAAGAGCTCTGTGAGTCAGCCTCCAAATCCTACCTCTCACCCTCCCTGAGCTCAGCCTCTCCATCCCCAAAGGGGAGAGTAATGGAAGGTCTAGGCTGTGGCCTGTCCAGGGCCCAGCACACACGTGGCACCGGTGAGCCTCACCTTGCTGGTCTCTGTCACTGGCATAGGAGGGGAGGAAGGCTGGGGGCAGCAGAGGGGTGAGCAGAGCAGACATCTGGAGACCAGAGGTGCAAAACTTAGCACTCACCAGGACCACCTGGCAGCCTATGAAAATGGGGACTCCAAGGTCCCCCCTTCAAAGATTCTAATCAATAGCTCTCAGGGTCCCCAGAAACTACAGTTTGAGCAGACATCCTGAATAGTTCTGGTGGGGGTGGTTCCCAGGCTGAGAATCACCATCAGAGGGGAAGCTTGGGGTCTTCTGACGGCCCCCCAACCTAGGAGGGGCTGGTGAGGTGAGGAGACCCAGGTGAGCCCCAGACTCAAACCACCTCTTAACTTCTGTCTGGAGCTACAGCACAGTCTTCCCCTGGGGCTTCAGCCATGACCAAACTGGGGCCTCACTGGAGTCCCTGAACAGAAGGCCTGGTAAAGCAGGGATCCTGGCGTCTATTACAGTGCACCCCCAAAACAGACCCCGAATCTGTAGGGCAGGGTCTGATGCCCTTTCCTGTCCGAGGACCAGGAAACCAGACCTGTGCCTTGTTCCCTAGTTAGAAGTATCAGAGTGCTCTAACCCTGATGGGAAAGAAATTGAGGTTCAGAGGTGCTGACCAGAAGAGCAGGAACCCCAGCTCCCTCTTTCCACTGCTTCCATAGAAAGCTGCTGCAGGGATGGGTGGCTCGTAGGCCGGGAGCCCTGCCCCTGTGCACCACCACCCCCTCCCTGCCCTCGACCCTCCAGCCCCAAAGAGAAAAGCGAGCTGTTGGGCCAGGCACCTTCTCTGTAACTGGCCCTGCCGCTCTGGGGGCGACTCCACGCTGAGATCCCGGCTGGCCTGCAGTCCTGAAGTTTGAGTCTGGGGAGCCTGGAGGCCACACCGAGGCGCTTCGGCTGCCCCGGCTGTGACCGGCGGGTGGTGGGGCCGGTGCGTCCAGGGCTTTGCCCTCACCCGTTCTCTGCAGCGTCTGTCCGTGGGCTGTGTAATCCCGGCACAGAAGCCCCGTCGCGGCCATCCTTGACGTCCCCCTCCTCCGACCTGTCATTATCTGGGGCATAACACACACACATACGCAGGGCATCTTGGCTATGTTGCTCTGGGTCAAACCCCCTGAAGTAAGCGGAGAGATTTTGAATTCATTCTAGCCTGGACGCCTCTGATTACCGTTTATCCTCGCAGGGCGGGTAACTTAGCCCCAGACACAGGAGCGTCCTTGCGTTTTAAGCTTGCGACTTGCACATGTGGGGTGCGCTTCGGCGGTAGCGGCACAGCAGCGGGAGCATTGCCCCGAGGAAGACTCAATCGGCCAGACTGGACACGGTGTCTGCGCGGCCGCGGCGACAACGCGGAAAATACGACGTGGGTGTGAAGGCGATTTTGCCTGGGAAATCCGACCCTTCTGGGCTTGCCTGGAACTAGGAGCTCTTCGCGGGACAGCTGGACTTCCCTCTCACTCCCAGGCCGCACGTCAGTCCAGGGGAAAGAGGCCAGGCTTGGTCACCCAAGCCTGTTTTCCTACACAAGCCCATCTGGGCACCTCCCACCCACCGGGCCCCAGACGCGGGTGTGCTGGGAGATCCGCGTAAGTGAAGGCGCCTCGGGAGATGAGCAGCAAACGGGTTTGTCGCCGCCAGGGACCCTGGGCCAGCGGCGCCAAGGCCGTGCACAACCGGGGCGCACGGAGGCCTCTGGCGCGCGCGGCGCCATGGCGCCAATCGAGCGGGCGCAGGGGTTGCAGGCTGCAGAAGGCCTGGGCCGGCGTTGGGTTTCTCCTAATCAGCCGGCCTCCCCCAGCCGCGTCCTAATTGGGGCGCAGTCTCCGGCGGAGACAGGGAGGGCCCCCAGCTCCAGGGAGGCTCTTCTGCGGACTTGTCTCCCGGGAGCTGGGGGAGGCCGAGGATGCCGAGAGGACCTGCTCCTCGACGCAGGGCCAGGCGCGTGCGGGCCACAGCGCGCTGTGCTCGGCCGCCGGGACCCTCAGCGATGGAGTCGCCGGCCGTTTCCTGTCCCCTTTATCTCGTTTTTATAGACAGCTGTTAGTTTGGGACATTAATTGCCCGGGCAAGTTTATTGATAATTTTGATGTAACAGAGCACCGGAGAAATTACCGCCATGTCCAGAATGTCAGATCTGAGAAGAACCAGGTTCAGAGACTCACGACCCTGCGACGCGGAGACGCTGCGGTGGGTCTGGAATGGCTGCACCAACAATGCGACTTTTGTGTTTGTTTCCTCCGTACGGGGGCATAGGAAATAGAGAGAGTGGTCAGTGGAGGACACGGGGTAAATTTTCTGAGAGAAAGGGCAAAATATGATTTAGCAGGGAAATATTACCGGCTTGGAAACGCGCCTGTCCCCTTGCTGTCCCACCGACAACCCTTCCCTTGTTCGAATTTTACTCAATTTTCAATTGGGAAAAACCAAGGATAGGACACCAAGACCCAAAACAAAATAAGACAAAAATTGGAGCAAAATCTCGACGTTGATTCATGAATTATAACAGTTAGAATAGAGGAACAACAAAGTTTGAAACTAAAAGTAAAATCCTCATTGGTCTTGGACAGATTTTACATACATAAATATATATATTATTTCATATATATAATACATTATAACCACATACATATATATGTGTATATAGATATATTTGTGAACATATATGTATATAATATATGTGTACATTTATTTATATATAATATATATATATATATATATATATATATATATATATATATATATATAGTTTGGTTGGTTTTCCCCAAGGGAAAGAGGTCTACAGTTTTTCTTGAAACCCTTGATTATTTCTTTAAAACAAGAAATGACATTTAGGGGGCAGAGGGCCCTTCTTAAAAAACAGAAGCCAAGAAAAATAGTTCCTCTTGTCCAGCTTTTGCTTCAATTTGAAATGAAGAGTGAAAAGAAGATTTGCCAAAAAGGAAAAAAGAAAGAAGTATTCAGAATTACCCAGATTGTAAATTTTCCAAAGTCTAGAGATCCCAAGCCTATTTCTCTCCATAGCTGGAGGTCTAGAAGATATTCTGGAATCTCGATCCCAATCAGATATTCATGAGATTTTATTTCTAGTTGATACAATTTTAAAGTCCAAGTACAAATGTTATACATTTTTATTTTTGTTCTTTTTTTAGGAAAAAAATACACAAAAGGCAAAACATCCTCAAATTGTCATTTTATACAGTGCAGAAGTAAATTTAAAATACGTGTCACAAACGCTGCACTCCAGCAGCCAAAATACTAAAAAAGGAGGGTAGTCCTTCATATTATATATATATTTATATAAAACATATGGAAATTTGTTTTTACACAGATTGGTCTTTGTTTCAAATTTACAATGGTTATCTAAAAAAAAAAAAAAATTCTACACGGCAAATATTGCCAACAAAGTTACACCATTAATACTGATAAAAGGAAGAGACTATGAGGTGTTTCGATTATTAGGGAAAGAAAATAGAATAAATAACAGATGCGCTTTGCTATAGTTTTAAAAGTGCCTTAACCTTTCTGAGTCACCGCAATCCTGAATACTTGCGGTCACCGGGCCTTCCCAGTCCCCGCTTCTTACTGTGTTGGGCTCGTTCTTGGACCAGAAAGTTTACAGTAGAGATGGGAGAGAGAAAAATACCCACTGAAAAAAGTCAAAATAAAATTCAAGACAAAACAAAAGAGGCTGAAGAAAAGGAAGAAGAGGAAGGTAAGAGAGAAGGCAGAGGCCCACGCCTCGGCTCCTACTGTTTGCTTTTTAAAGACGAACAGTGGCTTCAGAAATGCAAGTTGTTCGCAGGCAGAGCCACCTGCGGTTTCAGGAGGAGGCTTCCCAGGTGGCGAAGAGGAACTTGAGTTCTGATCCCCTCCTCCTCCTCCTGCAAAAGACGGACATTCCGAGACATTCTTTCAAAAAAATTAAAAATAAAAAGATAAATATCCGACCAAAAAATAAAGGTATTTGATAATAATTGGTCTCACATGTTTGCCTTCCTTCTAAAAATCTCCCCCCACTTTTGCCACTGGAGGGGAGAAAGCGGGGAGACCTCAGCAGAATTCTTGTTTAGATGTCAGGGCTTTCCCCCAACACAGCACCTTCTCAGACAGTTTCAACAGGATCAAGAACACTTATTTTCCGACAGCTGCAGTCAGATCAGACCCCACCATCATCATTTTAAAATTTGTTGAGGGGGTCGGGAAGGAGCTGATGACCATAGTGCCGGGTCTTTTCGTTGGGGATTCCTTTCCATAAAATCCGGTTGGGGAGGGGTCAAACCCTTGTCTTCTGCCCACGGTTATTCTGCCGATGGTTATACCTCGAGAATAAAAGTTTCTTGCACTGGCTTCTGAGGTCCCTGCCGCCGGCTGTTCAGTGCCGGGAGGGCCTAGGGCCGAAGCCTCACATCACACACGGCTTGATGTCTTGGTAGGTGACCTGCTGGTGGTAGTAGGAGCCACCACTGGCCGAGTGCATGGACGAGGACGCCATGGCATTGAAAGAGAAGACAAACTCCTTTCTGTCACACATGCTGGGGGACTGGGAGTGATACCGCGGGATGCCTGTAAGGTGGGTGACAGAAAGGGTTGGGAGGCACAAGAGTTAGTGCTGGGGGCCAGAGTTCAGGGCAGAGAAGTAGCTTCACACACAGACATGCTCGCCAGGCCAGCCCCATTTAAAGCACAACTGTCTCCAGGGTTCCCAGGCCCTGGTGAGGCCGGCGGCCTCGGCAAGGCCTCTCAGCTGCACTACTCGGGAAGGATCTCGGAGCCCTGGCAAGAGAGTCTGGCTCCCAGCAGCAATGGCCACCTTGTGTAGCTGGCAACACCACAGCCTGGTGCTGGGGGCTTCCTGAGGCTGCAAGGGAAGGGGTGAGAGCGTCTGGCTGCTCCGCGGACTCTGGCAGGGTCCTAGCGGCCCTAACTCTGGTGGCAGCCCCAGTCAGGGCAACAACCTCTGGAACCCCAGAGACCAAAGAGGCCTTTGCGGAGGGAGAGGCTTAGGCATTACCAGCGGCGAGAAGAGGCTTCCCCAGAGGAAGGGTCCCTTGGAGAACAGAGCCCAGTAGTTTGAAATAGCTAAAGTAGGGAGTCCCCCTCTTATCTCCCGCAGGCTGCAGGCCCCGCTGTGTTTACTCCAGCCTCTTTCCAGAACTAGGTGTGGGAGGCTGCTGGTGGGCACTGAGGTTGGGGGTTCGGGAGAGGAGATGACTGGTTATGTTTAGGGTGGGGGCATCTATGGGCCTGAAAACCTAGATCCTGAGAAACAAAGAGTCTTGGGACTGCAGTTCTGACCCTAGCAGGGCCTGGCCACCTGCTTTTCTCACCACACAATGCCCCTGGAGTCAGCTGTGGCACTGCCAGGCCTGGTTGCCCGAAAAGCTGGGGCTGAGTCTCTGAGCGCGGCCCAGACGGCTTTGGGCCTAACTCTTCTGCTCCACCCAGGCCCTGGATAGAGACAGCTCTCCAGGCAGCCTGCTGGGATGACCACCAGGGAGTGGGGGCCAGCTGGTCAGCTGGGACCTGTGCGCCACACTGAGACCTTCCTGAGGTATGAGAGAGTATTGGGGTCTGGGGCTTCTTAACAATGGGCCTACCTGGTCAGGCTTGGGGCCGCCATCAGTAAGGAGTTGGAACAAAAAGAGAAACAAATGAATGCACTGGCCCCTCCAAGGGGGAGAGGTGGGGCTGAGGCACCATGGGCAGCTGCTACCTTCCCTGCGCGTGGGGTTTGCCCCACAGAGGAGGAGGTGGGTTCCCCCAAAGAGGCCAGCGGGTTTAGGGCCGGGCTCCCACTCACCTTGCAGCTCGGCTGGGGCGTTGTGACTGTTCTGGTGCAGATATGGCTGGTCCAGGGAGTGTGTGGAGAGGCTGCCGGACAAGGGGTTGGCTGCAGGGTTGCAGGGGGACAAGGGTTGCTGCTTGATGTAGGAAGCGCCACTGTTGAGCGCCGCTGAAGCCGAGGGCGGCCAGGCGGCTGCGGATCCCGAGTAGACAGCGTGGGGCTCCATGACCCCGCCGGCGCCGGCGGGCAGCAGCGGGGAGGCGGGCACCGAGCTGTCGTGGTGTGGGTACTCGCCAGCCGCCCCACCGCCGCAGCTGCCCATGTACGAGTGGCCGCCGTTGGAGGGCAGGTGGGGCGCCGAGTGGCTGGGCAGAGCCAGGCCGTCCACGTTGCCCGGCAAGTGGCCGTTCATCATGCCCAGGCCGCTCTCCAGCGCCAGGCTGTTGGGCGGGCACGAGAGGCCGCCGGCCGAGCTCTGGAACCCGTAGGTGTCCGGGAGGTGGTTAAAGCTGAGCCCGTTCATCATGCTGTACATGGGCTTGAGCGCCTGGCATTTCCTTCGGAAGCCGCGCGGCCGCCGCCGAAAGGAGCCCTCCTCGAACATGAACTCGCTGGCCGGGTCGATGGTCCAGTAATGGCCCTTGCCTGGCCGCCCGAGGCCCTTGGGCAGCTTGATGAAGCACTCATTGAGCGAGAGGTTGTGGCGTACTGAGTTCTTCCAGCCCTGGTAGGAGCCGCGGAAGAAGGGGAAGCGGCTCTGCAGAAACTGGTAGATCTCGCTGAGCGTCAGGCGCTTGGTGGGCGAGCTCTGGATGGCCATGACGATGAGCGCGATGTACGAGTAGGGCGGCTTCTCCGGGCGCCGGATGCCGGCGTTCGTCTTCTTGGCCTTGGACGGGCCGGACGACGCGGGGTCCATGGCCGCGCCACCTCCCCCGCCGCCGCCGCCGCCGTGCGGTGGCTGCTGCTTCTCGGGCGCCGAAGACATCGGGTGGCTGCTGCCGCCGCCGCCGCTGCCGCCGCTGCTCTGCGCAGCAGACGAGCCGAGAGGAGGAAGAGGAGGGGGAGGGGGAGGGGGGCGAGGGGGAGGGGCTGCGCGCGCGGGGCCGGCTGCACCTCTGCCGTCATCCTCGGCCACTTCTCCGGAGCAGGCTCGGCGCGCCCTCCCGCGCCCAGAGGAGCGGCTGCATCGGCCGGCGGTTGGCTCAGCGCCCCCCTCTCTTCTGCTCCCGCCCCCCGACTCTCCCCTCCCTCTTTCGCTCTCGCCCTCCCACAAGGGAAGAGCAAGGCTGAGGCGCAGGGCAGCCGGGGCCGGGGCAGCACGGAAGCTCCCGCCCCCCACCCCGCCCGGTTCTGTCGGGGGAGGCACCACCTCTGGGGCCTGCGGGCGTGCGCCCGGGCCGGGAGCAGCGCGGGGTCCTCGCCGCCTGCGGCGCTCGGCCCCACGATTCCAGCCGACGCCGCTTTCCCTGTGTCTCCGCGCGGCGGCGTCTCGCGGGCGGGCGCAAGACCCTCCAGGAGCCCCTCCGGCCCCGCTGGACGCTTAAAGAGCCCCCACCCTCGCCTCCTCGCGGCCCCTGGAGAACCAGCCCCTCCTCCACCAACCTGGCGAGCAAGAGTTAAGGCGCCCACGGCCCGCGGCGCAGCCCCGACGCGCGCGCAATCCCCCGCTTTCCCCGCCCCGGCGGCCGGGCGGGAAGGGCGTCCTGGGCCCCGGCCTTCTCCAACGCGCACAGCTGGGCGGCAGATCGCAAGTGCAGGGGCGGCGGTGGAGGCCGTCAGGTCGTGACCATCGCCGGCACAGCCGGCTCGGCTACGGGTCCCCGCGGCGGATCGGCTTAAGTCCCCGCGAGGGACCGCCTACCCACTCTCCCCGCCCCGGCAGGGACTGCGCCGCGCCCGGGATTTTTCGGACTCGCCCAGCAGCGCTCGAGCGGGCAGCAGCCCCGGCCAACCGCAGGCGGAAAACGAAAGCGCAAGGCGGGTCGCGGCTGCTTTGTCCCGGCGCTGCGTGCGGGATGGGAGTTAGTGAGAACCCGCAGGCCCAGCAGTGACCAAAACCGCACAGGCTCCCGGAACAACTGGCCTACTCTCTCACCCGTGAGTGCACGCACTCGTGTACTTATGCACACTCTTAGCACCCACATACATGCCTCGATGCATATACAAACCCGGGGAATTGCACATGTGCTTAAAACACACCTATGCGTGCGTTCCCACTCACGCACAGAGAGCGCTCAGGCACGTGCGCGCCCATCAACGTACTTACACACCTAATAGGCACTCGGGAGCTTGAGTTCTCCCACTCACGCGTACACAGGCCACGCTCTGATCTGAACTCACACGCAAGCCAGCAGCTCTCACCAACAAACACACACACACACACACACACAGAAAACCAGTCTATTTGGCCCCGCAGCCTTATTTTCCAAGCACAGATTCCGATTTCCCCAGAGATGGCAAAGGCCCTGGCAGGAAGTTTACAGGACTTAACGTAAACACGTTTTTGGTGATTCTTTAATAATAATAATAGAAATTTCCGCGTGTGCGGGGGGAGTTGGCCTAATGCCCCTGTGGGCTCAGCCTGCCGCCGCCACAGGGGCCTCTGACATTGTGCGCCAAGCCAGGTTCCTGAAAGCAGACCGCGCAGGCGGGAAGCACGGGACCAGAGCAGCCCCAGCTCGCCTGGCTGCCAGCCCGCGGGGACCCACGCAGCCTTCCCCAGCCACCCTCCTAGCGCCAGGGGTGAGGGGTCGGGGCGGTGGAGCAGGGGGAAGGTGGTGCGGAGCGCGGAGCGCACGACTGCGCAGGAGCTCCGGCTAGATGCAGCGCGCACAGACCCGGTGAGTGTCATCCTCGGGTAGACTGCTGGACGCGGATTCTGCCTCTCTTGCCAGGTCCCGGGTCTGGAGGAGGGGGCGAGGGGTGGTTTAGCGGGTTGTAGCGAGGAGCCAAGCGGCCGTGCCTCCAGCGGCGCAGGCTGGGGCTGGAGACTTGTGCCGGGCTCCATGCAGGGCCCGCGGCGCTTTCAAAGCCCAATGACCTCTCGGGTGTCTCCGGACTCCTGTCCCCCGCCGATCCCCCTCTTCCTGGCTCGGACGCCCTCAGCTTCAGCAGGAGACGCCTCGTCGCCTCTGTGGCGTCTGGCACGTCCTTGCGAGGAGCTGGGGGATCTCCGGCGTAGCCTACCAGCTGTGGCCGCCGCCTCTGGCAGAGCCGCGCTCGCAGGAGAGAAGAATCGCCTTCCCCGCGCTGCGCTTCCGCGGGCCTCTCTGGGCCTCCGCGCAGGCAACGTGGCTCGCCTAGGGAAAGGGTGAGTGTGGGTCCTGACTGCGGAGTTTGAGGTTGTGTACTCGCGCGGGGAAACTCTGTCTGGCAGACCCACTTCCACTTCCCACGTCTCGCTCAGCACCGGCACACAGACGCCCTCCGCATCGCTCACGGCCTCGCATACCCCCCCCCCAACTCTCGCACCGACATTCGGAGGGACACACGGGCCTGCCCACCAGTGAGCGCACAGACGCTTGGGGTGAAGCGCACACCTCACGCCCGCCTGCGTGTTCTGCAGTGCGCGCTGGCCCGCCACACTTGCACTGGATCTCGGGGTGCGCCGCTCTGCACCACCCGCTCACACGTCGACGCACTCCTGTGCGCTTACAGGCTCTACCTGCCCCACTTTTTTTTTTTTTTTTTACTTTGCCAAGATTAACTGTAAAGAAGATGCCCTGGCCACCAAAGAAAGTTGTGAGAGAGTGGGGGCTACTGCCAGCTCTCAGAGGGCATCTGGCCTTCAGCAGAGAGGTGGAGGTGCCCAGATAGTTAAAGATGCAAAAGTGGAAATAACTCTCCCTTCCTCTCACCCCTCCTCATCCTCTGAAGGGAGGCGGATCTATAGAGCATGAAGTTGGGTCTTTTTTTCTAGAAGCTTTCTCCAGTTTGGGGACGGGGTGCAGATTCCATCACTGACTCACTTGACTAACTTGTCAGTTTGCTTCGTCTATCTGCCTGCACACCATTGCCTTCCACAGATTCTTCTAGGAGGCCCCTTAATGGTTGGGGGATGGGGGAGAGTCCACCTTCCTGGAGAGGAAGTGTGGAGTGGGGTCGAGACCCAGCCTAGATGCCACTCACTCCTTAGACCCTGACAGCAAAGCAGGGAAGGGACAACTGTCCCTGAGCCCAGGGAGGAGGGTGTTCACTGACGCTGGGGGTGGGGGTGGGTGCAAGCAGCCGAGGAGTCTCAAGGGTGCCAGAGACGGAGGCGCTTCCCAACTTCTTATCTCCTCTGAGGTGAGGGGGCAAGGAGGAAGAATAAACTCCCAGCTCTGGCTTAACAACTGGGGGAACCCTCCCCTCAATTCTGCTCAAAAAGCAAAGCCATAGCGAAGAAGGCTTTCCTACACGTCCAGAGACTAAATTCTAGGCTCTTGAGATGCCCTTGAAGGGTCCTTCTTAATCCTGCTTTTTGAAGTGGGGAAACTGAGGCCCAGAGAGGCCTCATCCAGGTTGGTCAGCATTGGGAAGTGAACATCTATCTCCTGATCATTCCTCTCTGCCCTCAAGAACAGACTATCATGGCATTTCACACCCACCCCCATGCCTGTTTACAGGCGGAGAGTGGAGAGGGGCTTAGAGAGTCTTCTGTTGGCCCCACACACTGCTTCCTTCCGGGCTCCAGGGTGCAGAGAGACCACGGGAGGACCGATGGTGATAAAATAACCTTGACCAGCTGGAGCACAACGATAATAGTAGGACTTACTGATTGCTGAGCAGGCACTGGCGCTGCTCCTGGCTTTGCAAACTGCCCATGGACATTCTTAACTTTCCTCTCGTCTGTGAACCCCTTTGCTAACCTGTTAAAACTACACCCCCACCTGCCCTTGCCCCCAGAAAGTGCATGCCTGTGACATTATAGAATTATTTAGGAGGTTTCACCGAATGCCTGAGCCGGTCGATGAAGGCAGGGCCTGGCTAAATGTCTCAAAGAAACCGCCGGTGTACTTTCCACAGAAGCCAGTATTAACCACCACCACCACCCCCATTTACAGAAGGGCTGTTCTAGGTCACCCTGAAGGGATAGGATCACCCAAACCCAGTCTGATAGCAGAGAAGGGGCTTTAGGCTGCCAGGCCCAGGGTGAGGCTGCAAGCCCTGGGCTAGGGCTGAGACGCCCTCTGCAGTGTTCTCCCAGTGGGGGATGAGCCTTGGTGCCTTTATCTAAAAAGTGAAACTATAATGGTGCCTGGTACCTATTTCTTAGGACGGTGGGGGGCTTGGAAAAGACAGTGCAGAGAAAGGCTTAGGCTATTCAAACAGAAACAAACAAACCCACCAGGGGCTCAGCTCCTGGGACAGAGGAAGAAAATCCAGACAGGAGCAGGGATCCTGGGCTGCTCTTTGCTCTTAGCTTAAAATCCATAAAGACCGCGCCCCCTCAATCCCAGATGAAATCTGCCTGCGGGCCCAGGAATCCCCAAATTGGCTGGGGTGGGGGTGTAAAAACAGACACGCCTGTGACGCCTCTCGCTCCCCAGGCCCAAGGTATTTTTACTGGCTAATTGCTTAAGTGAAGCCGCCCCGGCCCAGAGCGCGTCGTAACCCGAGCGGGGAACCAGATCCAGCTTCGATTGAGCCCGGGCGGGCCGTGGGGCGGGGGCAGGGGCAGCCGCCGACCACCCACCGCGAGGGCAGTGGCCCTGCAGCAGCCACTCCGCGTTAGACCCGCCTGCACCCCCTCGCCCTGCTCCCTGGAACCCCCTGCGAGGTGAAGTCCAAACGGAGCCTGAAGGTAGGGTGGGCAGGGCCCTTCGTGGGGACACGGGTGCCTGGGAGGATGCTTGTCCTGGGGTCCTGTGACAGGAGGGGAGGAAGGCCTGGCAGGGGAAACTGCAACTTCTGGGTGGGCCCAGGGGTGCCAGGCTGGGTGTATGTGGGTGAAACTGCAGCCGTTAGAGATGGTGGGGCAAGGTCAGGTTCAGGAAGAGAGAGGGTGTGTAGGACCATCTGTGGACAAATACCCCAGATGTTTCTCTGCAAACTCTGGATGAGCACACGCCACGCTGTAAGTGTGCAGAGAGCCTTGGGTGAGGAGCAGGCTGGGAGGGAAGGGAGGTCCCCTGCGGCCTGTCCTGTATGCAGAAGAGCATGGGAGGGTGTCCAGTATATAGCGATGGATACTCAGGAGGTTCCTGGGCTGAACATTCTAGAAAGATGTGGGCATAATATGGTGGTTAAGATGTGAATGATATGACATATATGGGCAGGGTTCTGTACAGAGAGTATTATACAATATGTGTGCAACACAGCAGTTTTACGAACACAGAATCTTTAAGCTGTGTGTAGTAGAGCTTAATGTATGCACAATTGGAGGTGTGTACCAAGAAGTATTCTGAACACGGAATAGCGTCAGCTCTGTGGACCATGTGATCTAGTACTGTATGTGTGCAGGGTGTGTACAGCGTGACGGGTGAGACAGGGATACACTGAGATGTGGAGTGGCCCGTGCACAGGACGCCTGGGGAGCGGTGTGGATGCAGTGTGAATTCTGTTGCGGTGCAGCGTGTTACTAGGAGAGAGGTCTACATGGGGACAGATGGGCTTTCTCAGATCATGAGGCAGTGTGTAGAGCACGGCCACAGGAGGAGAGGCTGTCAGGTCGGTGGGCTGTTTAACATGTAGCATGATGACACTGCAGCGGCCACGCGGCTAGGGTCGTGGAGGCCTGCCTGTGTGCCCTGGCTAAGTGCCTCATAGTCATCATCATCTCACAAAACCGCACCGGGATCCTATAAAGACAGACCCTTTTTAATCTCAGTTCCCAGGAAGGGAAAGGGACACCCCTACTTTGTTTGTAGTAATGGAATGGCTTTGACCTGCTTTTTTGCTTTGGGAAGAGAGATGGCGGTCCCTAGAGTGGTGTAGATGGGGGTTGTGGGAGGTCATGAGCCCAGGCATCCGACCTCCTACTACAGCTGCAGAAAGAAGTTGCAGACAGAGGTGTGTGGGACGGGCAGCAGAAGATGGTCTCAAATTCAGGGGAGCCCCAGTACCTGGGTGCAGTGTGGCTGTGGGCTCCTGCCCTGGGATGCATACCCACATTTTGGGATGCTGTCCCCATGGGGCTCTGGCCGTCAGACCGAACTCAAAGCAAGGTAGTCAGGGGCAAACCTACTTCCACCCCGCCTGTCCCCACACTCCTCTGAGGTGAGGAAAGGCAGCAACCTCTCTGACCAGGCCCTGTCTTGCCACACCCATGTGGTGCAGAGGGGGCTTAGAACCCATTTGCGGGGACCACCAGGACTAAGTTCGGGGAGCAGCTGTGAGGAGGGCTGTCCTGGCCCTGGGCCGGCAGTTCATCTTCCCTGTCAGCTGCATACTAGGGAGAGGTTCATAGTTTGGTCAAGAAAAAAAGAAAGAAAGAAAGAAAGAAAACAGAAGCTTTGTGCTGCTGTGGCCATGGGCTCGCCCTGTCCACTGGCCCTTTTACCCAAAAGCACGGATTTTCCATGACGTTCTTCGGTGAAATATTTGACAACATTGCAGCCCAGGAATTTACAGCTTTCTTCCCTGGAAGATTTTTGGGAGTTTTCTGGCATTAGCAGTCCTTGGGGCTCTAAGGAACAGAAAGCAGTGGAGGCGTCGAGCCTCCTGGTGCCCTCTTTCTGGGCTCCTGGCTTCCGCAACACCAGTCTTCCCACAAGGGTGGCCCCTGAAGCATCCTGGTCTATTTTTAATTTCAGCTTTCTGGATAGTTGTGCCCAAGAAAGATGGGAAGAATATTTTCCTTCCAGAATACGTGTGTGTGTGTGTGTGTGTGTATCTGCATGTAGGGGGTGTTGAAGGGACCCCCCAGAATTTGGTCTTAAGCAAAGGATCATATTGAAGGTGAGTGACAACAAAACGGTACAGCAGAGAGAACAGCAGGGTGAGGTCCTGTGGCTCAGCATTTACTCAAAGGGTGAAGCATTGGTGGAAACAAGTCCCAGGAAAATGAGCTGGTTTCCAACAGAAACAAATCAACCCAAAGAAAAATGTAAATTAAATTTCAATGGCCAGGCACTTTATAGTCTTTCAGATTTGAAAGAGATGCAATAAGCCACACACACACACACACACACACACACACTCTCTCTCTCTCTCTCTCTCTCTGTAGGGAGAGGAGAGTCCAAAGAGCGTGAGGTCCCTGGAAATCAGGGCCTCAGAGTCGGAGGCGGAGGCGGAGGATGTGCTCAGATTGGTTTCTTAATGGAAAACAGCGCCGTGCACACTCAAAACGCTTGTTAATCTCCATTTAGAGCTTGCAATGTTCTGTCCATTCCAGTTTAGAGGGCACTGAAAATGATAACAAGTGGGTATTTTTAGAGAGAAAACGAAATCCAATCATCCCTGGCTTGGCTTAGGAATGGAGGGAGGGACTTTACCTGCCCAAAGAGGCTGCCCACAGCCGAAGGTGTGCTGAGACAAGGGGGCGACCCCTCATTCCTCTTCCTGCACCCCCTCCCAGTCCAGTGTGGGCCCTTTTGTCCCAGCCGGGTTCCCTTAAAGCACTTGCACTTGGGTACCTGAGACTTTGCACAGAACCATGGGGCCCGGTTTCGCTGCTGTTGTTTGTTTTTGTTTTTCACAATGGATTGGAGAGCCAACTCTACGTGCTTGGCGTGGGTGAAGATGGCTCAGCTCCTGGGAAGTCAGTTAAGAAGCAAAGTTAGTGGTGGGGAGCCAGGTAGGGTTCCCACCGACTAGAGAGGTGCAGATGTCAGTATGAGACACGGAGACCCCTCCACCCCTACCACATACAGGGACCTTGGGCATTCATGGGTTAGAACTCAGAGACATCTATGGAGTCAGACAGACTAGGGTGAGGGCCCCAGACATACACACACAGATTGTGGGAGAATCAGTAGCTCACCCAGCTTGGTGGGGGAAGTGTGGATGGAGCCTAGGCTGGAGGGCAAAGCCACATTTGAGAGAGGACTCTGTGTACACACACACACAGAACAGAGTCAGATGGATGGATCCTCCAGGACTGCCACAGGGGTGGGCCCAGGGGAGGAGGGGAAGCTTGCAGGGGCCAGAGCCCCAGTCCAGAGGCCCTGCCCTGGCAGCCCTGAATTCAGCATCCCGCTCTTGCAGGGGGTAGAGAAGGTGCCAGCCTCCTCCCCACGCACACTAGCTCAGAGCCTGGGGCCCATGATTTAACTTCTTGGTGCCTCCGTTTCCTCACCTTACAATGGGATAACATCTTGGTCCCTAGCACAAACGACCAGAAAAGGAATAGCTGAAGCCACTGTGGAGGGTCTGGCAGAGACAGGGGCACAGGAGGGGGGTGGGGGTGGGGGTTTGGGGGATGGACATCACAAATTCCAACCTTCGCAGAACTGTTAAACAAACAAACAAACATCTCTGTGAGGGGGCGGGATGTGGCCCCCCTGCCTAGGTGAGACGGCTCCCTGCTGTGTGATATGAGGCTGGCTGCTTTACCTCTCTGTACCCTGGTTTCCTCATCTTCAAAACAAGAGCAAAAGGGCAGTGCCTGTGGCTCAGTGAGTAGGGTGCTGGCCCCGTATACCGAGAGTGGCAAGTTCAAACCCAGCCCTGGCCAAATTGCAATAAAAAAAAAAAAATAGCCAGGCGTTATGGTGGGCGCCTGTGGTCCCAGCTACTTGGGAGGCTGAGGCAAGAGAATTGCCTAAGACCAAAAGCTGGAGGTTGCTGTGAGCTGTGATGCCATAGCACTCTACTGTGGGCAATAAAGTGAGACTCTGTCTCTAAAAAAAAAAAAAAAAAAACAATGATGAAAACTCCCTTCTGGGTAGCTGACATGATTTCAAGTTAGAAATTGTTAGCTGTGGTGGTTCTCACTGTGAGCGGCAGCTTCTGTCTTCAGGGCCAAGGATTTGGTGAACTGAACATTATTAGGAGAATCTAAGCTTGAGTGTGACTTTGGACAAATGTCCTCCTTTCTGGGCTCCGGGAGAGTGAGAAATAGAAAGTGGCCACTTTGGGCCCTTTGAGAACTCAGAGCAACTTCTCCACACCAAGAGGATGCAGCCTCAGGCGTGCACACCCCCATCTCCTCCTGGCCAGGCTTGGTCTTGGTCTCCCTCTGTAGTGGACAGAACCCCTCCTCATGGGCACCCTCCCTCCATGGGCTGGCCACCTGGAGCAGGGGCTCAGCCAGTGCTAGACCTCGATCAAAATGCTAGTTCCCTGCTCCAGGCTGTGTGACCTCTGGGCAGTATCTCAACCTCTCTTAGCCTTTTAAACAATAGAACTTGTGCCCTAGGTCTGCATTCTCAATAGGGAACCATTGAGTGCCTACTGTGTACCAGTGAGGAGTCACTGTTATGGATTTCGGTAGCTCTTGTAACTAAGCCTATTCACCAATTGGAAAGTCAGGGGAAAACAGGGAGGGCCCAATAAATGCTGGATCAATTTTAAAGCCCTTCCCTCCCTCATCCAAGAGCAAGCGTGCACACCCGCAGAGCCCCAACTCTGAGCTGCCTCCGGTGGCTGCAGGAAGAAGAGAAGAACATGTCCTCGTAACTTAAGACGCTCTGTTGAGTGGTTGAGACAGGTTTCAAAGCCCGCCAGGTGCCCTCCCCAGCTTTTGCCCACACTTTATAACACAATGACAGCCTCTGCCCTGGAGGACTCCTGGGGAGGCCTCACTCATTCCCACCCCTCCTTCCCAGCTGAACCCTACAGTCCAGTTTCTGAGAAACTCCTGGCGGGTGAAAGTGGAGCTTTGCTGCTGTTTTTCTGGGGGGCAGGGTAGCTCATTTAGCCCCTTGGCTGCCTCCTTCCCTGGGTGTTCAGGGAGAATCCTTACCAAGGTTCTTTATAAAGCATGAAATTGGAGCAGGACTTTGGGCAAATGGAACCCTTGGGCAGCCCCACCCTAGGGGCCCCTGCTCCCTCGCCCCCAAAGCAGACCTCACCTGGGGAGTTTCTAGGAGTGGGGACCCCCCAGGAGGTCTCTACATGGGGCCACCATAGCAACTCTCCCCTCCTCCTCCTCAGCTCCTCATCCTAATGCTTGGGTGACAACCTGCAATTTAAAAAGCATTTTGTCCCTTTTTGACAATTGTCATTTTACCTCTCACTCTATGTTCACCTTGTTACCAGCTGGCAGTTTTCTACCCTCTGGAATTTAAAAATCAAAT
Source organism: Perodicticus potto (assembly GCA_963574655.1). NCBI lineage: Eukaryota > Metazoa > Chordata > Mammalia > Primates > Lorisidae > Perodicticus > Perodicticus potto. The sequence goes on along the minus strand of CAUYRH010083273.1, from coordinate 48,690 downwards.
GGAAGCAAAAACTTAAAGCCACTGAAACCATCTAGTCCTTTTATTTGGAAACATAAATTCTCAATGTTGGAAGCACAGGAGAGCGCTGAAGGAGTGAATCCCGTGCAGAGCCCGCAGCAGTTCGTTGGCACAGCAATTTCCTGGGGTCACTTGTTTTTCACATGTGCACTTCATTTCTCTACCCCAGCACCTATTAATTTTCATCCCAGCTATTTTTTCTTAATAGTTGCAATTCATTACCTGCAAAAATTTGATCTCTGACACAGGAAGATGTTTAAGACCTGTTTTTAAAAGCATAAGCCTCAAAATACATATTTTAAATATTTCGTTCTATTCCCCAGCTCGGCCGATTCTTTCAATTAGCGCCTCAGGCCAGCGGTGAGCAAAGCTTCCGCTGGGTCGGGGTCATTGTTCAAATTGGGCTGAGACCCATTTAATTCACCATGAAAACGGACCTAATTAGAAATCAGATTTGCTCCTTGGTGAGGGACCAGCGGTTAGTGGGCTACCACCTCCTTCGCCCCAGCCCCCCGCGTCTCCGTGAAGCCACCACCTCCCACCTGTGGGTCCAGGGCAGCGGCCGGCTCTCCTGCCCCGACTGCCCTCTCTCCTCCAGAGCGGCCGACACTCACTCTGGGTTTGCAAATAAGACTTGAACTTTCTTTTCGTCGCCTCGCAGCGGAGAATTACCGAGGGGTGGCGTTCGGCCCAGGCGGTGCATTTGATGCCTAGAGCGCGTTTTTTCCCGCGTGGTTTGAGGTCCCCCGGGGTTCTCGGGGGTCCCGGCCTCGGGCCCGCGTCGGGCTTCTGCGGCGAGGTGACTCCTGTCTGCCGAGGTGCCAGCGGCGGCAGGAGGGTCCCAGGCAGATTCCGAGCTGGTTACTGCTGCAACGAAGCGATTCTTTTAACTGTGGTGTGGGTTAATGACGGGCCCTACCCGCGTGAACGCGGTGTTCATTTTGCCTTCTCCAGTCCGCGGGAGGCGGCTGCGCCTGGGCGCAGGGAAGCTGGAGCTGCAAGGACGAGACTGTCCGGGCTGAGGAATGGGCTCAGGGCCCCCGCCTATCACTCCCTTTTCTCGTTAGCTCGGTCAGGGTCAGGGCGGATTCAGCCTTCTTTGCCGAGTGCCCCGGAGACTGGGGGGCCATCAGACACAGGGCCATTCCTGGGGTCCACGGCCTTGGGGAGGCCCTTCTGGAAACCAAATCCACGTGTGTCTCCCACCCTGAGGCCCCCCTTTAGGGGTGGTTAGTCGGATTGCCCAGCTTCAGGTACTGACCATGGCCACCCCCTACCCCAGCAGAAGGGAAGAGTACAATGGGAGGGGTCACGGCGCTGGACCACGCTACAGGGTGAGCCTGGATCTGGGTCTGAGCTCCAGGACTTGGAGGTGCCTGTGAACAGACTCCCCCAAGCCCCACAAAACTGAGAAGCGCACTTAGAGTGAGAGGGTGCTTGGGACATGTCTATATGGGTAACGGGGAAGAGGGAATATCGGGGATTAAAGGATTATGCGCCTGGGTCAGAGCGGGGCAGCCGCAGGAAAAGTCTATTACTTGGACATTCCAGCCAATCGTTGTTGTTTTGGTTTGAATTATTCGGGAAAACTGAATCCATACTCCACTTGCTGATTTCCCATTGCACCTCTGAAACCTTCCCAATTTTAAAAATTTAGCGGGCGTGGGGCAAAAATTGGGGTAGTCAGGGCGAAGGGGACGGACCAAGCGAAGCATAAAGAACCGGGGTGCTGTGAAAAGCTCTGATTTGGAGCGAATGTTCCCGAAGAAACCCCTGCGCGACGGGAGGGACACGAGTGCAGGTCCGCGAGAGAAGAAACCGGGAACCCCAACCCAGACGGCGTCCAGGTGTCACTGCGCCGGCTTATTCCGGAGGCCGACACTTGGCCCTTCGTCTCCACCCTCCAAGAGCCGGCGGGCAAGTGCGAGCCGGTAACAGCCGCGGAGGTCGCCGGCTGCGTCCCCACTGCGGTCCCGCGCACCCAGCCCCGCCGCGCGTCCATTCGAACCGAGAGCGCTCGGGTTCCAACTCAGGCAGCTCCACGCGGCAGCCCGGGCCACCAGCCCCGCTTACGATTGGGGCTGCGCTGTGGGGGTGGGGGCCGGAGCCCGCAGGTAAAGAGGACCGATTTGCCGGGGCGTTATCAACAAGTGGCTTAACTAGGAATTCGAGTTGACAACTCAGCACCTCAGCCGAGGCTCCAGAGGCAGGCGGGGATGACACGCTGAACTGGAGGCGGGGAGAGCTTTGGGGGGCGGCCCGCGAGCCTGGACGCCCCAGGCTTCTAAGCCACCCCGCAGGCGGCCCCACGCGCGGCGTGGACTGCGCGGACCTGGGCGCCTGAGGCGGGCTGCCCGGACTGGGGGCCCGACCGGAGGGACAACGCGGGCCGGTGGGCGCTGGACTGTCTTTCCCGGCGAAGTAGGTGGCCGTGTATATTTTTGTTCAAGTAGTGTTTATGTTAATGAAAAAGGGATGGAATTACAAACAGCCCGCCGATGGAGCGGTGGCCGCCGGGGACTCGCCGCTCCAGCGTCCCAGGCCTAAGCAAAGGGGCGCGCTTTCCCTGGCTCCCCAACCTTCGGCAGAAGCCCTTCACCTAACTGGGTGAAATCTTCCTGCCCCCCTCTCCAGCCCCTTCTCCCCCAGATCAGGAACTCTGTGTGCAACCTGCACACCCCCACCTCGCCCCGCTCCTACCAGTAGCTCAGTCGGGTTACTGGATAAGAAAATCCCTAATTTAAGTTCTGCAGCTCCCTTTTCTAAGCACACCAGATAACTCCAGGACACTTAGATGGGGGTAAAATCTACTCTCGCTCCCTGTCACCATGATGCCTTCCCTAGCCCGGTGTCCTTTTTTTCTTTCTTTTTGATAATATGATTAGCCTAGATTTTGACATTTGCTTCCCTGCCAGCTATCTCTTTTTTTCCTTGGGAAAACAGCCGGGCTTTCCAGAGGCCGCTGCAGGCCCCCACCGCATCCCGAAAGAATGTTTCCTCTTGCCTCCCTTTTTTTGCCACGTTTTTGATGCCCACCTCCCTTCTTGGGAAAGGACCTGGCCATCTGTCCGCTTTCCACCTCCCCTCTTATCTTTAAGTTAGGAAGAACTGTGAGAAGCAAAAGCCGAGCAGAGGCACCTGACCTCAGTCCCAGAGGCTGCCTGTGGTAGCGGCCACCTGGTCAGCCAGCCGGGCTAAAGGAGCACCACAGCCCTGCTGCAGTCACAGACCCGCTTCCACCGCCCCTCTCCAGACACTGTGTGAGGCTGCGTCTCCACAAAGTGAAACAGAGACTGGGAAGGGTGTCCAGCCCAGAGTGACATTCAGGGTCTTGTCCAGTCTTTTCCTGGAGGACCTTGGATTGAGGAGATTTGGGCTAACCGATACTTTTCTGCAGCTCTTTGCCACACTCTGCTTGTGTAGACACTGCTTCCTGCCTGATCCAGTCCTCTTAGTTCAGAGCGCAGGTTGCCCAAATGCCTAAAGAGAGAGCAAGGGCCTGGAGAACACCCCACTGGCCACTCCCTGGAGAGCTGGACTCTTCAGCAACTCAGGGGCACTGCTGTGCCCAGGTTTTGAGCCTCTGCTCCACCTTTACCACAAAGCACACCGATATTACTCCAAAGACACTTTGAAAGCTGGGCTTATCCAGCCTCAGTAATCCGATTAGTGCCGGCAGTAAAGAAGTCAACGGAACCAAAGAAACAAAACTCTCACGAGGAAGAGGAAAACAGAGGGATAATTGCTTGGCTAAATTAGAGTTCTGCACATAAACTTTCCCCCCTCTGGAAGGAGAGTTGTTCTTAGGATGGGTCATTCTAATGCCCAGGTTTAGGTAGCAAAAAAGAAACAAAACAAAACAAAACAAAAAAATGTTCTCATGCTTTCGGATGATTTGCAGGGAACAAGGGATTTGTCTGGCGACTTTGCCCCCACCTCTTTCCTGTATGCTCCGTGAAGACCCCTTTCTGGGAGCTGGGAGCTTGGGAGGGGCCTTTTCTCATCTTGGGTCATGGAGTTAGTCCAGCTGTTTGGGGAAGGATCTTGAGGTGGAAAATGTAAAAATCAGGTGTATAGGTTCATTTCGAGAAAAAACAGCTTTCACCAGATACTCAAAGTAAACTAACACATCCCCTCTTCGAGATAAGAACCACCAAGACCCACTGACATGGGCCCAGGTCATCTGGACCCAGTTCTTTCAAGGAGCTGATGTCTGTCAAACACTCCCTCAATGGGTTTTATAACCTTGACATTGAGCAGAGGGCGGGAATTCGAAAGGAGAGATAGGGGTGCGGCTGCAGAGGGCCTGACCCAGCCCCTCTCCTCCGGAGGTGGAGGGCACAGACGCTGGCTGGCCCTGGTTTTTGTACTGCAGCGCTGGGGTGGCGGCCTCAGGGAGAGATGAGGTCGGCCAGGCGGAGTTGGAGACAGATGCTTCCCGGAGCCCCTTGCCCGACTGCCTGCCCACAGGGGGTTCATTCTTCAGCAGGTGTCAGGCAGGTCCTCATCCTCAGCCCCCTTCATGCCCTGGAGGGCCAAAGTAGATGTAGGGGCTTGTGCTGGGAACTCTGCCTTTAGTGAGTCGTGATGGGTGGGGGGCTGGCCAGCGTGTGGTGGCCTTGAGCTTGGCTCAGGAGGTGACGTGCTTCCCCCAGCCAGAACTTTGGACAGAAGGGGTCCAGGTTAGAACAGGGGCGAGTCCCCAGGGCCGCTCTCCAGGGCTCGGGGTCTCCCTAACCCGAACACGCGGGGATTCCTGGGACCGACTTGGCGCCCATGTCCTCTCCGGCCTCGTGGTTAGGCACCGGGGGAGCCGCTTTCTCTGCCCGCGCCACTTTCTCCTGGGCTGGCGGATGCCAGATGCTGAGGCCTGACTCGCCTGCGAGCTGATGGGGCCCCTTCTGCGCGTCCCAGCCATTTATTCCATCCTGCAATTAAATCCGAGGTCAAATATCTCCTTAACGACGCTATCAGGCCAGCGGCTCATTACGGCGTATATTTAGCCATAAAATACGGGTTGTAGCGAGGAGGAGATGAAAATTATTGTGTTCTGGGAATGAATCCTTTTAGCAGAAACCAGAGCTGTTATTTACCACGGAGAGCTAAGTACAGGCTGGGTCTTCCAGGCGGCACCGGCAGGAGCAGCCGCGCTTCCAGACCCCTTCCGGCTGTGCCTGCGCCTGGGCGGCCTGGGCGGCTGGCACCGGTGCGGTGCACCACTCACGAGCCCAGAGGCGCCGAGGAGCAGGGTCCCTGCGGAGCGACAGGGTGCCGGTGTCTGCTCTCAGCTCCCACGTTCCGAGCTCCTGTCGGCCCCCTGGCCGCCCCATAACACCACTGTCTTTAGCAAGATTGTAAGAAGGCGGCGTGTCCGCTCTGGCCAGCTGCGGAGGCGTCTGGAGCTTGGTGGGATCAGCACATCCAGCTTCCAGGCTGACTTTGTCTCCTCTGTGCTGCCTTGCGTGGACTCCCTAACCTCCCTGCACTTAAATACCCTCATTTATAAAATGGGGGAAGCATGGGAGAATTAAATCTGCAGATAATGCGAGGGGTGAAGCCCAGCCCCGGGTCCAGGGAAGTTCAGTTAATGGTGGATAAAAGACAAATCCTGACAAGGCTGATAAAAATGACTTTTGGGGGCTGATGAAATGAGTGAATGAATGAAACTGCTCCTGTAGCAGGATATGGAAGAGCTGGAGTCCCGGGGACCGGACTCTCTCAAGCTGTGCACACTAGCTTGGGTAACTTCCCTTATTCAGGCTCCAAGGTCTCTGAACACAGCCTGGCCCTGATCAGCCGAGATTATGCCACCCAGTATTCAGCTCAGCGCAAAACTGAGAGAAATTGCCAAACACTGTCTCATTCCCTGCCCGCTTAACGTCCTGGGCATTAAGGGTGGCCCCAGCTGGACCAGAAGCATCTGGACACATGGGTGATGCTCCCTGTCACCCTGGCAGTGCTGGAGGGGTAGGGATGGTGTGGTCTGAACATTCCTAAATGTAGCCTCTCAGGAAGTAGGTGGGTGACCCGCAAGCTACAAATATTTGGACAAACCAGATGAGGGAGTCCCCCATCTAAATGTTTGCCCAAGGCCTCCTAGGGGTACAAAGTTAATGACCTCCCCTGGTCAAGGAAAGTGTGTTCTAGAGGAAAATAGCAATGTCCCTTCCCTACCCACTGGCTAAGGCCCAGATTCTTTGGCTTCCAGGCTGGGCAAGACACGAGACTCTCCATCCCTTCCGCATGGGTGTCCTGCTTAGAGATACTGAGAGCTTCTGCCAGATAGATGTGAGCCGGATAGATGTGATCTGTGTTGGGGCGAGAGCAGATCTTCCAGACTCCTCCTATTGAAAAAGACACACACTCACACACACACAAAGCCAGCAAGCAGACCCCTGACACTCTCCTCAGGGCAGCGTCCCATCCCGTCTGCTGTGCTGGAATGCTTTTCTGTTACTTATATATTCTTTCACACCACCCATCAAAAACAGAGACAGCAGGAGTCCTTCTGAATGTTTAGTCCTGTTAATGAAGGGGTGTTGGCAGTTTTTGTTCTTTTTCACACACCATGGAACTTTTTGGAGTTCTTTGCAGCGCTGAGTGAGAGAGAGCACTGGGTCACAGAGCTGTTTCTCCTTGGGCAGGTCCCACTCAGACTCTGGGTCCTTTTTTTTTTCCTGTAGAGACCAAGCCTTGTGCAGCTAACATCCGATGGTGTGGCCATCCTTCTTGGTTTGATCAACTTGTCTCTTGATGGGGGGGGGTCACCCACATGGCACCTTGACGAAGCACACACCAGGTGCCTCACAGGCATTTGTGGTCATGATGCTCTGAAGCAAGTGGTTTCATTGCCCCTCTTTTCTACTTGGGGAAATTGAAGTTCAGAGAGATTGAGTAACTAGCACAAGGGCACACAGATATCGAATGCTGTCATACTTGTAACCCCTCTGCAGCTGTGTATAAAACACTTGTGCCAGCCAGCTGGTGAGCAGGGACCTGAGTGAAAGATTTGATCTGAAGTGACTCTAGCACCCAGGCTTTTCTGGCAGCTTAATGGTTGGGGCACAGGGGAAATTCAACAGGTTTAATCGTGTGGATTTGCCTTTTAGAGCTTCTAGTCAATGATGCTTCAAGATGTACTTTTTGTTAGGTTAATATAAATATGTGGTTTATTGCTATAAGACAAAATGGTTAAGGGCTGCACCTTGTATTACCCAGGAACCCCAACGGGGGAAGACAGGAAAGGGCGATACAGGCAGGCTGAGCATCCGCATGTTGCTGGGTGGTTCCAGAGATCCGTTAGCCCCAGGTGTGTCCTATACCACCAGTTCAGACGGCACGTGGGCTGCATCAGAGCCAGGGAGTCACTGCAGGGCTGGCTCTGCGGCTACTGTTGGGCTTGTTTTGTTGCTGGGAGGGTCTCCCATCTGAGATGACAGATGTGTTTAGTGTGACATGCACTTTTGTAAGCACATTGCCTGTTAGTCACAGCAAGAGAATCTCTGTCCAAAACTTTTATTTCCCGAGCAGCTTGTTTACTCTCCGGTGAGGGCTGCCTGCTCCAATGAGAAGCCCAAAGTACAATACCCCGATTGTGCCCTTCAGGGCCTCAGAATTGCAGTTCTTACACAAACTAAGTTCTTTCTGTTAATAAAAGGTTTTTTCTATGCTTTCACCCCCTCTGCGAGTGAGATTGAATGCTTGCCTTGTGTCAGGCTTGACCAGGCAGGAGAGGAAATAACAGGAGATCCAGAAGATTGGGCTCGACCTTTTCCCTTCTGGGATCAGTTTAACATGAATTTTTACAGCTGACCTACAGGGATACTGACGCTGGGTACACCCTGTATCTGGCCAGGTGGGGCACCTGGGATACGTTCACTGCCACCACTGACATCACACGTGAGAACCCCTCACATGTTCAAGGTAAAGTTGCTGCAGGCCATCGTGCTGGAGTTTGGGGCCTGGGGCAGGAAAGCAAGAAACTGAATTGCTTAATTTACACATCAGGTTTATGGTAAATAGTCACCTTCAGGGCACTCTCCAATCATTCCTGAGGTTCTCACAATTACTGTCCCCAAAGAAGGGAGGTGGTATTCATATTTGTACTTTGGTGTTTGTGAGTCATCTGGAGCATCTGTTCTTCATAAGGACACTTTTCCAAGCAGAACTTGTGAAGAGGTGACCCAAATTTAAAGACAATTTTGGATGCAAACTGTTTGATTTGACCACCAATTGCGTCACCATTGAAACTGGCTCTGTCCTTGTCTTCCAAAGGTCCTAAATGAAATCTGTCCAGATGGGATTTTCTTCCAGATACTCAGGAGCAAGGCTACAGGAAGGGGTAGGGCCGGGAGGAGATTAGACACAGGAGCTTCTAAATGGCTGAAGCCGAGTAACCGCAGATGGAGTCTGCTTATGCTGTTTTCTTTACTTTGGTATGTTTTATTTGTTTCCATGAGAAAACAAAATTAAATTCGCCTTTCTTGAGCTCATCGGGACCGCACATGACGTGACTGGGGCCTGAGGCAGGAAGTCAGTGGAGTTCACCACGGAAAGGAGGAATTAAAAGTCATCCACGGGCACCCACGCGGGAAGAATGGAAAGGAATCCTAGGCATTTAAAGCCTAGAGGAAACTTGATACGCTTTGCTCCCTCTCTCATTGTACAGTGAGAGTGTGAAGAGCAGAAAGGGTATCTGGGGATCCAGTTTGGCACAGTAGTGCCAGGGGCACCAGGACTAGGTTTCAGAACTGGCGAAGACTTCTGGTCCTATTTTAAATCATGTCACATAGCAGAAGAAAATAATCTAGTGTTGCTATCTGTCTTAGTCAGTCTGGAGTGCTACCACAAGGTCCCATAGACTGCGCTGGATGGCTTATAAACAACAGACCCTGATCTTCCCACAGTTCTGGGGGCTGGAGGTCTGAGGTCAGGACGTCAGCTGAGAAGGGCCTCTTCTGAGGTCAGGATGCCAGCCTGGCTAGGCCCCTTCTCAGCTGCAGATTGCCCTGTTCTCATTATGCCCTCTCCTGGCAGAGGGAGGTGAGAGAGCAGCTCTCTGGGGTCCCTTTCCTAAGGGCACTAATCCCATCATAGGGCCCCACCCTCATGATCCAACCCCCTCCCAAGACCCCATTTCCAGAGACCCTCACCTTGGGAGGCAGAATTTAGAAATTTGAACTTGGTATCGGGGGACATTCAGTCCATAGCACTGCTCTGTGACATCATGTAAGGCAGGTAAGCGAGTCTTACGCAGCACCCCTGGGTAAAAAAGGGGAGGTGTGCAGCCAGCCATCTGGCACCCCAAATATCTGGATGTCCCAGGTCACATCCTTCTCATCTTTTCAGACATTAAGATGACAGCAGGTGATAGGGCTGATACCACTTGAGGTATTTTGATGTGGAATTTGATGTGGGGGACTAGCAGCTTCTGGAATCGCTGGAAAGGCTGGAGGAGGAGTATAGTCTCCACTGGGCCCCAAGAAGTGACTCTTGGAACAACACAGAACTGACATGCTCAGAGAGCCTCATGGAAGGTAAGATGTGGAAAGTTGCCACGGGAGCTGCTGAATCCGAGAGTGCAAACAACAGTGACTGTAATCCCTGGTGGAGAAGGCACCATCTACTTGTCTATTGACACTCCACGGCAGGTGCCTGGGTGCTGGAATGTCACTGCAGAAACCCTGGGTCTCCACAGCTGTGGCACCTGCCGAACACAGCTGGGAGGGGGACTTTGCCTGGCGGCCTCGTCTCTGCCTCCCCATCCGTCTTTTCCACCTGCATCTCGACAGCTGAACCTCATTCTCTTCCAGCCCCTTGGCTGCAGAGGAACCTAGGAAATGTGGTTCTTTTACTTTCCAGAATCAGAAGACAAATTGAAAAATGGGAGTGGGTTCTGGGAACCAGGCAGTCACGCTCTTTTGGCAATCTAGAGCAGGCCTGCAAATTCTGGGATGCTCCCTCTCTGAGAGGTGACATCTTTGGCTTCTTCCCTTCAGCACGGGCAGGCCCCTGAGGCTACCTCACTGGCTTGGCTGTGGCAGATGCAATGCTGTGTGACTTCCAGGGCCTGGTGTGCAGCTTCTGCCTGGCGTTCTCTCAGGACACACGCCTCTGGAGCCCTGAGCTGCCTGGTGAGGAGTCTGGCTACTCGGAAGCCATCAGGCCATGTAAAGACAGGAGAGAGTTCCAGAAGCCTCTGCAGCCCCAGTCCCTGCAGCTTGAGTCTCCCCAGTGCAGGTGCCAGGTGTGGGAGGGAAGGGGCCTCGGAGGACCCCAGCCCAACCCTCCTCTGACTGTGTGAGTGGCCCTGAGTCAGAGCCACCCAGCCTGGCCCCTCTCAAATTCCTGACCCACAGGAATTGGGAGAAATAATAAAAGACTGTTGTTTAAAGCCACTGCATTTTGGCCTGATTTGTTATGCAGCCATAGATGACCAGAAAAAAATCTGATTTACATTTTAAAAGTAAACTTTTTATTGCAATATTACACATATACAGAGAAGCCCACAAAGTAGCTCAGTGAGTTTTCTGAAAGGAAACACACCCAGATGAGCAGTGTGCGGATCTGGACACGGTACCTCCATCCTCCAGAAGCCCCCTGACAGTCGCCACCATGCACAGGTGCCCCCTCTTCTGGGGAGAACCCCTCATGTTCGTGCAGCATGAACTGTGTGCAAATTGCTTTCCCATGCGAGGTCCCATGAACCAGTCTCATAGTGGCGATGGCTCCTTCATGCCCATTTCAGTCTGGAGCCCTACACAGCTTTGGGACTTCATGGAAGGAACGTGATTTGTGCTTGAGAAGTAAATGGTGTGGCTACCCTACAACCTGGCTCTCTGAGTGTGTGCACCTGGGCCATGTCCCTGAGGGTCCTGTGTGTGAGGATTTGTGGAAGTTTAGCTCCTCTCTAGGGAAAGGGGGGGGGAGAGAGGGCTGCATGCACATGGTGGGGTTCCCTGAGCAGTGGAAAGTGTTGGGTGCAGGGTGCTCAGAACAACATGAACAGGTTCCAACCTCGGGGCTTTTGGAGCTCGGCCAGGGACCCTACAATTGCAGCTTTGACCTTGGGCTCTGGAGCTCAGTGCCAGGGTTCAAGCCCCAGGCTCCCTTGACTGTGACCTTTGGCAAGTTACTTTCCCTCTAATTTATATGCTCAAAAATAAATCTCAGGAAGATCAGCTCCCTTCATGGAGGGTCGTCTCTGTCCTTCCCAAAGGGTAGCCCCCAGAACAGGCAGGGGAGGAAGGGCTGCAGTGAGAAGGCTGAGGACCAGTAGCTGCAAGTCTGATGGAGCCTCTAGTTGGTGATACGCCACTGAAACCCAGTGGGAACAGCACAGCTAGCGCGGCCATGTGTCCTGGTACAGGTGTGTGTATGCCCGTTATCCTGGTGCTCTATCCAGTTTGTACAAAGATGGGCAGAGAAAATAGTTTAGAGAATGATACAACAGACACTGAAGTGAGGGCACAGAGACAGAGACCAGAGTGAAAAATGGCCAAGGAAGGATGCTGGTGACACAGGAGCTGGGGCAGAGCCTCCAGACCAGGGACAGGACACATTTCTGTCATTTTCAGAGCCCCCAGCTGGTGGTTATTTGTGGTGGCAGCCACAGGAATCTAATGTAGTTTTAGAAATCTATTTTTTCATATATAGATATATGTGTGCATTTGTAACATAAAAGATAAACAGCATTACAAATCAGTGGGTAGTGAATAAAAGTCCTTACATTCTGTTGGTGAAAAAAATGATAGGTCTAATCTTATCTGTACACTTTATGTGCTGATAAAAATTCAAGACTACATAGGGTTGCTCTTGTTTTAATTATTTCATTCTTTCAAACAATAAACAATGTGGCTAAAACAAACAGAACAAATTTTTTCATGAAACAAACAGAAAGGGTTCAGTGCGCTCAGATGATCAGCCGTTCCCACTGGCGTGGAGACAGGGCGGGGTGCAGACAGCACCACCATGTGTGGGGTGCATCTGCGGGGACCGGGGCTTTGCTCATTTGGAGGGATGGGAGTGGGAGACTTTCCGAGAAGTGTTCATCAGCCAGCTCGCTCCTGGGCACAGAGCCGACTCCCTGCTGCCTGGTGGGCGGTCTGTGCTGGGCTGAGTGGCAGCACAGATGCAGGCGGGAACCCCCAACCTCTAGGGTGGGGTTCACCAGTGCTCCCACTATTCCCAAAGCGTTTGGGGACACTCTTCTGCATGTTCACCATGTACCGACCTGTTTAATGCTCAAAGTACCAGGCCAGACTGTCACTGTCATCATCTCCATTCTCCAGGGGAAACTGAGGCAGAGTGGTTCATGCAGGACTAGAACTCCAGAGCTGCCCCACTGCAGGGCGGGGCCTGGCCAGGTGGGAGAAAGCGGTTCTGGCAGACTCACCCTTGGCACTGTCCCCATCTCTTACTTCCTCACTGGCTTCTTTGGGTCACCTCACCCCAGGCACCCCTCGGTATTTGCTTGCCGCCCCGCCCCTCCTCTGGTTTATCTTCTTAGAGTATTGGGCTTGTCACCATCTAAAACTATGCTCCTTGATTGGTGTCCATTGTCCCCTCTGGAGTCCCTGTCCTGAGGGCAGTGAACATCACGCCGTGTTTCCAGGATTTGCTGCCACCCTGGCACGTGTTGTGGCTGCTGGCTCTGAGGTCCTGGCTCAACATCCTCATGGACTGAGCACGTGGTGATGACGGGGGCACCACTGGGGGTGCTGGGACGTCCCCTCAGCCTCTGACACTCATGTCCACCTGCTGAGTGCCAGGTGCAAAGTGTTTAACTTTCCACGAGAACATGACAGTTACCCCACTTCAATGGGAGAAGGTGGGGTGCGACAGGCCAAGTAACCTCACCCAGGTAACAGGATCACAGGTAGCTGAGAGCCCCAGGCTGCAAGTGGCCTGAGGGGCAGGAAAGTCAAGGAAATTCCAAGGGAACAGTTTCTCTCATTATTAGGAGTCAATAGCCCTGGGCCCAGGGTACTGGGTGCAGCTGGTGTCTCCATCTAGAAGTTTGGAGAGAGGATCCAGAAAGCAGGTGGCAGGTGTGAACTCACTGCACTGAGGCAGGGCCACTCCAGCAGGCTGCGGCCTGAGTGGGAAGCATGGAGGCCCTACCTGGGGCCTGGGGGCTGTGTGCTCACACACCATCCTGGGCTTTGGTGCGAGTGCGTGCACAGAAGATGCCACCGTGCTGTTGCTTTGAGCCACCGTGCCCAGTTCTGTACCAGAGCAGCTTCATGTGCTTCCTGACTAACACAAGCTTTGCTGTCTGACCCTTTCACGTTCCCTTGAGAGGCAGTGGTTCCCTGCAGGAGGGATTAGGATGCTATGGTCGGAATGCAGAAAAAGCTTTGATTCCCAAAACAGGCTCTTTGTGCCTGTGGGGATCCCAGTAGTCCTGAGGCTACGAGGAGACAGCCCTGCATTTTACCCACCGCCCTTTTCACATCAACAGTCAGGATCCCAGAAGCAGGGCCTGAAGCCTCACGGGGGGCTGGTAGAGTGACGCACTGCCCGTCCTTATGGGAAGTCTGAGAGGAGGCTGTGAGGCTGAGGGGGCAGTTCTCAGGGCTGAACCTTGACGGGGCAGCTGGTGGGAGATGCGCTCCAAGGACCCAGGGGACTGTGGGAGCAGCTCCCCTGGGCCGCTCTCCTCAGCAGGAAGGGGACAGAAGTTTCCAAGGTGGCAGAGAAAAATAGCAACACCACTGTGTGAGTGTCCTGGGGCTGCCAAAACAAATTGCCACCAACTTGGTGACTTAGAACAACACAAGGTTATTCTCTCCCAGTTCTAGAAGTCAGAAGTCAGAAATCAAGCTGTTGGCAGGGCCATGCCCTGGCCAGTGGCGCCAGGCTCCTTCCTGCCTCTTCCAGATTCTGGTACCTCCAGGCTTCCTTGGCTACGGGCCCCATCACTCCAACCTCAGCTTGTTTTCAGATGGCTGTCCCTGTCTCTCACAAGGGACCTCTCCACACCAGGACCCCCAAGTAATGGTGTCTACAAAGACTTCTTTTCCAAAGAAGATCTTGCTGGGAGCCAGGGGTCCTGGTTGCCTGAACCCAGGTAACCCAGTTTGATTTCTTGGCTGAGCTAGAAAGGTCAACTGAGGTACGTCAGTAATTCAATGCAAAAATAAATGGCATCTGGAAATAGGACCAGGGCAGCACAGGCACTGTGAATAGAGAGCAAAAGTAAACTGCACACGTTTCAGGGTCACAAAGAGAGACTTTATTTAAGAAGAACGAAGAGGGCGGCACCTGTGGCTCAGTGAGTGGGGCGCTGGCCCCATATACCGAGGGTGGCGCCAAACACAGCCCTGGTCAAACTGCAACAAAAAATAGCCGGGTGTTGTGGAGGGCACCTGTGGTCCCAGCTACTCAGGAGGCTGAGGCAAGAGAATCACCTAAGCCCAAGAGCTGGAGGTTGCTGTGAGCTGTGATCCCATAGCACTCTACCAAGGGCAACAAAGTGAGACCCTGTGTCTAAAAAAAAAAAGAAGCACAAAGAGAGAGTTTAGAGCACTTCCAAAGAGAGTAGGAAGTGGGTCCCTCTCCTGATGAAAGAAAAGGAGAGAGAGATGGAGGCACAAAGGCCATGCAAGGGTATAAATATCTCTTCCTCTCTGTTTGAAATTGGCTGCAACTCTTTCATTGCCCCCTCTGGCAGCTCCAGGCCTTTTTCTATTGGTCATTGGTTACCTAGGTTACCTGGTACCCACACTCAGACTTCCTGATTCAGCAGGCCAGGCTTTCCTCCCATCCCCCCTAGAAGCCCCTTTCTTAGTGTCCCTTCCCAGACTTCATCCATAGGGCCCAGGGGTTAGGATGTGGACACCTCTTTTTCATGTGCAGGAGGCAACCATTCAGTTCACTGCACCCAGCAATCGCTGTTCAAAGCCCTCTGGGGGCTCTGGGACAATAGAAATTGTAGCAGGAAACTGTCCCATTTCATTTGTCTGGAAAGCAAAACTAGGGCATGCGGAGGGGAGGGGAGGATGGGAGATGTGTTAGTAGAGTGTGAGTTTGGCCACTGCAGTAAAGAGCCTTCCTTTTCCACTCACACCCCATTGGCCAGCACTTGGTCATATGACCAAAGCTAGCTGCAAGGGAGTCTGTGTATTAGATTCTTCATTGGAAGTGGCCTTTTCTCTGGTGGAAAATGCTAATAACCTAGAAGTCAGGGAAACTGATAACCAGTTAACAGTGAACCTTCTATGTGAAGGAGGGAACTGGCATTCTGGGAATAGACTCAGAGTCTCCTGACTCTGACACTGCCTGGGAATTCCTGGAAGAAGGCTGATAAGTCTTTGCCTGGAAAAGCTCTTAATTGTATGGTACCTTGGATCCTCAAGCATAGTAGATATAGGCCATCACTGGCTTGGCTTTGTTCATTTGTACACAACTAACCCTCCTACCCCCACTCCCCAGCATGGACAGATCTGGTTCTCTGGCCTTTGGTGAACTACTCTGCCCTTGACAGTGAGGAGAACTGCATTGATAGTACACTTGGTGCCGGGTGCTGTTGTAGCTATCTCCTCATGCATTGCTGTTTTTTGAGAAGTGGCAGGAGCTGTCTGGCAAACAGCCCTCTGCAAAATAGGATGTAGACAACCTTCCAGGGTAGCTTGCTCAAGGCCTTGGGGACCTGAAGGCAGCTCCCAGCATGGGGTGGCCCCGGGGCTACTGAGCAGGTCTGTGTGAGATTACTGTCCACAGGAAGTCAAAGCTACCTCCTTTCCTTGGCAACGTCCCATTTGCATTGTTTGCTTCAAAGCCTCCTGCCAGACCCCAAACCAAACACTCCCCCTGTCCTGTTCTCTTTCTGGTTCAGTGACAATGGAAAATGAAATTGCCATTTTGTAGGAGGTGGGGGCTTCCTCCTTCCCCTGCTCTAGTGTACCCATTTAGGCTCACTTAGCAGCTATTTATCCATTCAGCAAATAAGATGATAAATTAATGTCACCTACTGAGTACCTTTTAGGGGCCAGGACCTGTGACAGAATGTGCCAGACATTATCCCTACAGGGGCCAAGCCGTGCGTGGCAGTGTTTCCAGAAGACACAGGCGCAAAGATGTCACACACTGCTGTTATCTGAACAACAACACAAACTGGCAATAAGGGCAGGGTCCAGCCTCACTAGGGCTCTTGAGAAAATGTGAAGACTACCCTCTAGGTACCCACTTCTGTGTATGTATCTAAAAGAATTGAAAGCAGGTCTCAAAGAGATATTTGCACACCCCTTGGCAATAGCCAAGACGTGGACACAGCCAGCTGTCCACTAGTGGAAAAATAGATACACACAGTGTGGTGTGTGCAGTGATGGAATATTATTCAGTGTTAAAAAGGAAATTCTGACCATGCTATAACATGGACGAAACTGGAGGTCATTACGCGAAATGAAACAAGTCAGTTACAAAAAGACATGCTTCCATTTACATGAGAGGCTTAGAGTAGTCAAATGCACAGAAACAGAAATTAGAATGATGCATACCTGAGGTGTTGGGGGAGGAGGAAAAGGGGAGTTGTTGTTAGATGGATATAGTGTTTCAGACTTGCAAAATGGGAAAGTTCTGTTTCATGATGCTATGAATATACCCAACACTACTGAACTGTACACTTAGACATTGTTAAGATGGGCTGGGTGCAGTGGTTCATACCTATAACACAGCACTTTGGGAGGCTGAGGCAGGAGGATGACTTGAGGTCAGAAGTTTGAGATCAGCCTGAGAAACTTAAGAAGATCCCATCTCTGCAGAAAAGTAGAAATGCAGCGGTGAGCTATAGCCCCAGCTACAATTCAGGAGGCTGAGGCAGGAGGATTGCTTGAGCCCAGGAGGTGGAGGCTGCAGTGAGCTATGATGGCAACACTGCACTCTAACCAGCAAGACCCTGTCTCAAAAGTAAAAATGGTTAAGATGGTAAATGTTATGTTATGGGATTTTTATCACAATAAATAAAAGACAATGAAATAATATTCTTTCACCTGTTGGAATATCAGTGGCTGAACTCCCTAAGGAAAGTGATGTAGCAATAACTGTAAAACTTAAGTGCCTCCCTCTGGTCCTCTGATCTGCTGCCTCTCGTTTGGAAGTCTTGAGAAACAAGGGGATGTGGAGGTTTGGCTTAAAAGAGACAAAGTAGCAGGACCCTTGGGCCGGCAAACAGTCCACGCTCAAGACACAGGGCTTGATCCTGATCGGATCACAACAGTGGGGAGGGCCTCCCCTCGGGCCTCCCCCTGAACTTAGTCATGGGGGCTGTGTCAGCAGTACAAATGGGGGGGTATTAATTTTCAGGAATTGGCTCACATAATTTTGGGGGCTGGCAAATCTGAAATTGGTAGGGTGGGCTGGCAGTCTGGCAACCCAGGCTGGAGGCTACAGTCATGAGGCCTAATTTCTTCACCCCAAGGAAACCTCAGATTTTGCTCACGAGGCCTCCACCTGACTGGATAGGGCCCCCACATTTTTGGCCACAATCTGCTTTATTTAAAGCCTTCTGACTGCAGAGGTGGGCACACCTGCCAAATACCTCTGCAGCCAGGTCCAGACGAGCATTGGATGGAATCACTGGGCCCTGCGGGCTGCTTACATCGACATGCAAACCAGGCAGGGGCTGTGGTCTGCTCGCACTGTGCCTGGCTGGCTCCCTCTTCCCTGCAGCTGTAAGCTCTGGGGACAGCCAGGCGGGAGCCCCTCTGCTGATGTCTCCTCTCAGGCCCAGACACTTGAGTGACTTGAGGAGCTGGCTGACACCTGGAAGTTTTATGTCATTCTTCACATCTGAGCTTATCAATGTGACAAAAAGTCAGAGCCTTGACTTTTCGCTGGCCGTGCTGCCACCTGGCAAGGTCGCAGGTGGAGAGCCTTCTATGAGAGCTGGCACTTGGCCATGGGTAGATGACAGGGCCGTCACACAGATACAGGAAGGGAGCATGAGCATAGTAATACCTACTCAGCGTTTATTATGCACAGGGGCCTTAACCCCTTCTAAGTCTTAGCTCCTTTAATGATATAGCTAGATCTTCTTATTACACCCATTTTGCAGATAAGGAAACCGAGACCCCGAAGGTTAGATAAGGCTCAGGGTCACATGGCTAGTAGCCAGAGAAGTCAGGACTGGAAGCCAGACCCGCTGGCTCTACCGTCTGTTTTCTCGAGCCTAGAGCACATCCCATCACCGGCTGTCACTGTCTGTCCCTGTGTCAGACTCAAGGCTGACACCAAGGGCAAGACGATCACCCAGGAGTCTTAGCTCCAACTCTGAATTCCTCCTCAGAGAAACGGAGATCTTAGTCCACTCTTGACACTTTATCTCCTTATCCAAAGCAGGACATAATCCCCATCTCTTTTCTCTGGAATGTTGGGAGAATTTGTGTCTGTCAAATGCTTTGGAGAAACATGAAAAGAATTTTTTAAATGCCAGGTCTTTAAAAAAAATCAATTATCAGTTTGCCTTTGGAGTAGCCCTAAGACAACTCAAAGTCCCCAACTTTCATCCCACAGGAGCGAACAAAAATAATGACCCTGCTAGGTTTTCAGTGATGTCGTGAGACAGCCTTGGATTTCTTAAGCAAACGCTATCCAGGAGAGGCCTGAGGCCTGGAGGGAATTCTAGAGAAATGAGAGTTGTGTTTCTAGCTCAAAGGCGCAGGTTTTTCTGAGGCAGAGCCACTGGGCAGCCGAGCAGCTGACATTCTCTCAAGTGGCATTTGCAGGGGTGAAGTGGCTCTGACAGCCCCTTCCCAGGGCCTAGCAACTAGACACTCTGAAAGCTGGAAGGAATGGGCTCCCAGCACAGCCAACCAGCAGACCCCTCTTCGTAACACTCCCAAATGTGCGAGACACTTAGTTTTAGAATAACAGGAAGAAGAGTATTGCACAAAGCTATACTAAAGATTTGAATTCCATTCCAGCCATCACACTCTCCCCTGAATCTGTGTCCCCTGGCCAGCCAAGAGTGGTGGCCACAGACATCCCTTTTGGCTTCCTGGTGCCACACACACCCGCTTGGGCCTGGCGTATCCTAGAAAGGGGCAGCATTGGGGCTCTGTGCCCTGCAGGCCTGGCCTTCTCAAGGCAGAAGCCAGATCTGCTGGAGGAAGGAGACTGCGTCCAGCTCAGGCCTGGAACGTGAGTCTCCACCAAATCCCCCGCGCCACGGAAACGGCTGCGAAATTGCTCCCTTCCTTCTCGTCTGCTCCTGGGAGGCTCCAGGAGGCCCTCTGACAAGAGAGCGTTGTGAGGCCTCAGATCCCGCTCCTGCCACAAAGCGGGCCTTTCATGGCTACTGATTTGGGAGGGTGGGGACCTCGAGGCCTGCTCCCTGACTGGCCCTGGGCACAGCAGCCTGCTCACGGTGCTGCTACCCTGAGGGGCCTTCCGAGGAGATGAAGGCTTCATTTGGGGTCTAGCAGGGAGCTCTCGCACAGGAGGTCTCCTTGGAGAGGGGTGTCGGCTGCTTACTGGGGATACAGATGTAGCTGAAAGACCTCTGGTGGAAAGCCCCTTCTTCTGGAGGAAGGAGAGGTCTGGAGGGCTGGGGATATGCTGTGCCCAGTGTTTCAAAGGGCGTGCAAGACACCGGAACACTGGGTGCCTTTGCCGAGCCGGGTAGCTTGCAGAAAGGACAGAGGGAAGACGCTAATGCTCTGTGCTGGTGGAAGAGTGAACCACATGAACAAACATCTAATTTAAAAATGTCTTCATCCTGGGGCAGCGCCTGTGGCTCAGTGGGTAGGGTGCCGGCCCCATATACCGAGGGTAGTGGGTTCAAACCCAGCCCTGGCCAAACTGCAACAACAACAAAAAATAGACGGGTGTTGTGGTGGGCATCTGTAGTCCCAGCTACTTGGGAGGCTGAGGCAAGAGAATCGCTTAAGGCCAAGAGTTTGAGGTTGCTGTGAGCTGTGAAGGCACAGCACTCTACTGAGGGTGACAGCTTGAGACTCTGTCCCTACAAAAAAAAAAAAAAAGTCTTTGTCCCACAAGAGGCCAAATACATACTTTCTCATCTCAGAGTGGAGGCGGGGGGTGGGTGAGAATGAGACAGGTCTTGCCGGCTGTTCCTGAGGGCCAGGCAGGGTGTGTGTGCCCATGTGTATGTGAGCGTGCATAGGCATGAGTGTGAGCGAGTGTGTGTGCACGTGTGTGTGTACATGTGTGGAGAAAAGCTTAAACGTAATTGCTTTCAGTAGAACACGGCCCCCTGTGTAATTAAACCAAGGGGTTGTCGGCTCCCAGCGTTTAAGCGATTTCAGGTGCGTTTGGTGATCAGCCCTGTCCTTGGATAAAAGTGCTGCTTGTATTTTCACCGTCCAGAAAGGTTCCCACACCGGGGTGGAGTGGCCATGCCTTTCCTCGTCCACTTTGGCATGAGGCTGGGCTTCTGGCACGTGCCAGGGGACCCTCCACCGCTGTCTCAGCCAGTTGTATGCCAGTGTTTCTCTGGGTGGACTGGGCCAGTGAGTTCTGCATCACCCAACAACTCCCATGCTTGGTCCCACCAGCACCCCACTGCTGGAGCCAGGGCGTTCCTGCCCCTGACCCCCCAACAACTCCCATGCTTGGCCCCGCCAGCACCCCCCTGCTGGAGCCAGGGCGTTCCTGCCCCTGACCCCCCAACAACTCCCTTGCTTGGCCCGGCCAGCACCCCCCTGCTGGAGCCAGGGCGTTCCTGCCCCTGACCCCCCAACAACTCCCCTGCTTGGCCACGCCAGCACCCCCTGCTGGAGCCAGGGTGTTCCTGCCCCTGACCCCCTCTTCAGAGCACTCTTCTGTGATCTTCAGGTTATGTAGAAACATGTTCTTTAATTTTCACGTATTTGAGGGTTTTTCCAGATATTGTGGTCAGGGAGCGTGGTGTGTGCTCAGCACCCTGTAATGTCCCCAGCTTGTTTCTGGTCTGGGCTGGGCGTGCCTCACGTGCTGACGAACATCCCGCCAGTCCCACCGGGCCAAAGTGGCTGATAGCATCGTTCAAATTGTTTATATATTTTTTGGATTTCTTTTGCCTACTTGCTCCATCCTCTACCAAGGGTAGGACTGTAAAATCTCCAGTTGTGACTGTTACCTCTTTATCGCCATGAAGTTCCGCTTTGTGGCACTTCCAAACTCTCTCGTTAGGCGTGCACACATTCAGCTGTTCAGATAAGTTACTGAACATACTTACCAGTGACAACATATGCCACTCACCGCAGGGGTGATGAGGGGTGCATCGTACTCGTGCACGCACCATGCATGAGTGTGCATCAGCTGTGCACACCCAGATGCAGGTGGCTCGCTCCCAGCGCTGTGCTCCGGATGCCTGGATGTTACTGGCTCCTTCCCCTTCCCCGTCACAGGCAACCACTTTTATTCTTGCGGCTTTTCTTGACGCACGTGAAGGAAAATGCAGTTACATATGTTAGTAGTTGCCTTCTCCAAAGCCAGCACCCTGTATCCTCTCCCGCCACGCGGCTCTGCCCTCATCACTACCCCTCGGCACCCTTGCCCTGCTGGTACGTGAACAGCGAGCGCTTCCTCCACCCTGGTGGCGGGCCTCTGGCCGTTTGGACACACTGGCTGTTACACACTGGCCTCTCTCTGTCCCCGCTTCCAATTCCCCCTGCTCCTGCCCCTTGTGCTCTTCCCCACATCTGGCCCTGCAAGCAGCCAGGTAAAAGGAGCATCCTTTCTCTTTTAGAAGGTGGAGCAGGGGAGTGGCAGTGAACACACATCATTTCATGTTTTCCTTCACACACAGGTGCCCAGGACATGGGAGGCTCAGTACACACGGCACTTGCACACAGCTGTGCCCAGAAGCTGCTAAAGCATGCTCCTGTCAGGAGTTCTGTGCAAATACCCTGAAAGTTATGACAGCATTTAGCAGCTGCTGCTCTGTTCAAGGCACTGTAGTATAGGGATCGAAAGCCTGGGCATCTCAGCCGGAGCCTAGCGCTGCCCCTGGCTTGCTGTGGGCTGCTGGGCAGTTGTCCCTTTCAGGATAATGCGATGGTAACAGCTCACACTTGGGAAGGGGGCTTGTCATGTACCCAGGGGTACTTTAAAAGCACTGGATATTTAATTTTATTTACTTGATGACCTTCTGAGGTTGGTCACATTACTTTCCCCATTGTGTTGGTCTTTCTGGGGCCCGGAGAGGTTAAGCAACTTGCCCAAGTCACATAGCTCAGCAGAGCAAGGATTCAGTCTTAGCAATCTGGTTTCAGGTTATGGTGAGGGTTAAATGCATCAGTGAACACAAAGTCTATGGATGAGGAGCTAGTATGTAATATGTGCTCATTAAATATTAGCTCTTGTTGCTTGCCCAAGGAATTGGAATATGGCACGTCCTGCTTAGGTGGAGAGGTGGGAGGCTTGGAAAAATCCATGCACAGTGAAGAAAGTCAAAGGTTCAAATTTCCTCGTGCAGTTTTTAAAATTACTAGGTCCATGGGAGAAGAGGAGGAGGAACTGCCACCACTGGGATCAGGTGGAAAACTCTGGGTGGAGGGGTGAGCCTGGGTCACCCTGTCATTACCCAATACACCCTAGGAGCCTCACGTTCCGTCCTAGTGCAGAGTTCTGTCAACGGGAAATGTGCAAATGATCTGGAGTCCCCTTGCTTTTCTTTGTAGCAAACAGAGAAGCAAAGAAGTTAGCGAGCTTGTTTTGGCAGAGGAAAAAACACAAAATGCCCAACCACAGAATTCTGAAAAATATTGCTAAGCACTGATTTTGCTAACATGTTAGACAGCCCTCGGATCCGGGCAATCTTGTTCCTCGGCTGGAAACAGTTCCCAAAAGCCACGTGATCCCAAATCCACCCTGAGCAGATGGGGATAATGAGAAAATCAGCTCCGGCCTTCCCGCGCCTTCCAGCCAAGCTGAGCGGGGGCATTCCCAGTGCTTCAGCTCAGGGCTCACCCAAAGGATCCCAGCTGGTCTGCAGAAGCCTTGGCCCTGCCCTGCTGAACTCAGTTAAGACCCGGAGGTTTACTTGCCCTCAAAATAATCGGTCAGACCAAAACCCACTGTCCAGGTGAAAGTCACTGCACCAGAACGCCAACGTCAAGAAGAAGGCAGCCTCCTTCCTTGCTGGCACAGCCCCCTGGACCTTCGAAGGCAGCATCCCCATCTAAACAGGCTGAGTAACAAGACAAGTGGGTTAGCAGCACTGTTAAGAAGGTAATGAGTCACAAATGCTATTTCGATGGCTTTCTTTGAAAGAAATACACACAACCAAACCAATTTTAATTAAAGATCTTGTCTTTGTAATCAGGCCGCCACAAATGAGGGTGAAACTGCTTTCATGTGGCAAGATCCACACAAAGCTGAACTAGTTTTCCCATAAAAGGGCAGGGTCTTCTTTTTTCTCAAATAAGAAAATAGTTTGTTCCTACCAATATGGGGGACATGACAAAAAAACTGTCTTTTGCAACGTATAAAATTTCGAATCCCCCCATGGAAGCCATGTGTTGATGCTAAACCAACTCGAACGGTTGCCAAATGCACATGCCAGCCGGGATTATCCTACCCTTTGAGATTTGACATGTGATCCTGATTTTTAAGTGAAAAACACAGCTCAAAACCAAATAAACATACCTACAAGTACATCTAAGGCTCAAATGGTGGAGAAATGATTGTAACACACCGCAGTGTGTATTTCTGCGGGAGAGTCGACATGAACATGAAAAATGATGTTTTGATTTTTAGTTTTAAAACTACAACATAATGGAAATACCTCCCCTAAATATGTCCTCCGAAGCCAGCGAGGAGATAATCGTTTTCAGTTAAATATGCATGTAATTTAATAATCCGCAGAGAGGCAATGCTTTCGAAGTGGCCCGGGCACAACGGGGCGTTCCGCTTATTGGCAGCGTAGAGTCGCACAGCACCACATCCCCCTGTAAGGACAAGCACCCCCACTCTCCAGCCATTATCCTTCTTGCCTTTAACTCCACGGAACTGGGTAGAATTCTAATGTGGCCGGTAAAAGCATGGGTTTGGGACTGAGACAGAGTGGGCTGGGTCCCACCTCTGGCAGTAGCTTTGGGACAGTTTTCCCATCCGTACTATGGGGTCTTGGGGGTTGGTGTGAAGGTTTCATGGAACTCTAGCTGTGAAAGCCTTTAGAGGATGCAGCGCTTGGTTGAGTGACTGCTCCATCTTGCCTGATGTTATTATCACTGAAGCCGGTGTCTCTTTGATATGTGCATACTATGTCCTTTTCCGGTTCATAAACAGTTTTTAAAACAACACAAGCTTTAAAGGTACAATTACCATATGACACAGCAGTTCCACTCCTAATTATCTACCCAAGAGAAATGAAGATTTTGTCCACACAAAACACTTGTATACAAATGTTCACGGCAGTGCTGCCCGCAGCGGTCACAAGCTGGAAACCATGCCCGTCAATGGGTGATGGGTAAACAAACTGTGGTCTGTCCACACAATGGAATATTACTCAGCCCCGAAAAGGAACCAAGTGCTGAAACATGCCGCCATGTTGGTGGGAAGCACATGCCAAGTGAGGGAAGACTTTCCCAAAGTAGACTGGAGGTCAGGGGAGGGGAGGAGGGAATTTGAATTGTTACAGGGTTTCTGTTTAGGATGATAGAAAAGTTTCAGAACTAGACAGTGGTGACCTTTACACAACATTGTGGATGTAATTAATGCCACTACAAGTTACACTTAAAATGGCTAGAATGGCAAGCTTTGTGTTATACGTATGTGCCTATTTTACTGCGATTTTTTTAAAAAAAGGGGTGAGCTGTGATTTTCTTTCCTAGAATGCTCTGATGTCCTTGTGGCTAATCTGCATCTGGTTGCCTGAGCCTGCAGACCAGGTTGCTGCCTTATCTGAAACAACAGTGTTCGTCGAAGCAAAGGGACCACCTTGGAACCAGGTTTCGGCAGAATCCCCAGCCTAGGTGTTTTGTGCACTGGAGAACTTCTGAGGAGAGAGACCTGCTCACTCAGACGGACCACGCCCACTGTCCTGGGGGGACACACATTCTCGGACACAAACGGCCGTGTCTGTGGGTGGTGCCCTTCTGCTCAGGAGCCCTGGCGTCCTGCATGTCTGACCCCACTCCTCTCTCCAGTCTCTTTCCTGTGCCAACATTCCGGACTGTTCTAGGCTCTGCCCTTCCCAGAAAGCCTGGGAGTATCCCAAGACAGAGCTGCTCTCAGGTGGTAGCAGAGACCAGAGGCTGCCTTTGCTGTGTGCCTGGCGAGCTCGCCTCGGAGACGGACACTCCTGGAGACGGAGGCAGCATTGCAGACATGGTGCCAGGGCTGCAGGGCTGCGGGTTGGCGCCATCGATCACACTCTTAGTAAACTTTTGTCTTTAACTAACTCACTTAAATTTTTTAAGCATAATTTTAGGTTTACAAAAAATTGAGCAGAAGGCAGAGTCCCCCCATGACCCCTTTTCGCTGCCCCATTCCCAGTTTTCCCTGTTGTTCTCATCTCGTGTAACTTTTGTCACAATCGATAAGCTAATAATATTGATACATATTATTAATTAAAGTCTGCAGTTTTCATTGGGGACCACTCTGCACTGCACAGGTCTCGGGGTTTGGACAAAGGCACAGTGACCCCTTCTGCCACTTCTGTTTCCTACAGAGTAACTCCACCGCCCTGAAGTCCCCACCCCGACCGCTGCTGCTGTTTTACTGTTTCTGTAGTTCTGACTTGTCCAGAGCGTGAAGCAGGTGGAAACACAGAATGTGGAGCCTTCTCAGGTTGGCGTCTTTCGCCTACTGGTATGCACTTGGGGCTTGCCTAGGTCGTTTCCAGCCTTCTTGGTTCATTTCTTCTCATTGCTGAATAATATTCCACCATCTGGGTGCACCACAGAATGTTATCCGTCACCTATTGAAGGTACATTGGTCGCTTTCCAGTTTTAGAAATTATGAGTAAAACCGTGGCAAACGTTGCGTGCAGGCTTTTGTCTAGAGGTGCGTTTTTAACTCATTTGGGTCAACACCAAGGAGCAGGATGGTTGGGTCCTGTGACAGGGATGTATTTATTTCTATAAGTAACTGCCGACTGTCTCCGGAGGTGGCTGTGCCACTCTGCATCCTATAGTCCTGAGCCAAGCTCCTGCTGCTGCTGGTCCTCACCCACATTTGGTTTAGGGGTTCAGATATTAGCCATTCCCTTGGCATATCATGGCATTTTGTCATTTTAACCTAACAAATTTTTACTGGATGATCGCACACAAACGGAAAGGTGCACAGATGGAAGGGGACAGCTTTCTCGAGGATTGTCCCTGAGTACGGCCCTGTAACAGCACTTGGATCAGGAAACCAGCAGTAACAGCCCCCAGCTGCCCCCTGGCACCCCAGATAGACCATTTCCTATGATTCAGTCTTGCCCTGCAGATGTTCGCCTCAGAAAAGAAGAGGAAAGACAGAGAAATCAAAATCAACCCCACCAAACAGCGAATGAGTGAATTAGGAATATTAGAAATGAAAGCTCTTTTCTAATATGGGTACATATATTACGGCAAACTCTGGTGATTCTGGGAAACAGATGTTCTTTACACAGAAATGAAAACAGAAATGTGTTAATTCAGTATGAAAACAATGGGCTCCCTGAGGCGCTTGATCCATTCACTTGTATCATATCAAGACTAATCTGAGAAAACCATCTCCCAGAGCCAGGTGCAAAATAAAATGGCAAAGCAGCTGGCTGTCCTTTGGTGTCTGGCTAGGACCTCCCTCCCCAGTTGGTGTCACTATGGACCAGCCGTGCAGCCCAGCACAGAGGGATGGCCTCCTTCTGTCCCCTCTGCTTCTGCTTTCCTTTGGGGACTTGTGACATTCAGGAGAGAGGGGGATGGACCTAAGGAGAGGAGGGGTCTTGGTCATTTGGCTGAGGGAGAACAGGATGGCAAGTCGGCAAGCCCCGGGCTGCACAGAGACGCCTCTGGCTGGGGCTAAGATGACAGCTGCTGGTTTTTTGCATGTGCAGATCTGCAGGGAGCCCATAGTCATGTCCTGAATAGTCTTTAAAAACAGAAGGCAATGTTTCCACGCCAGCATCTTGTTAGAGGAATGATCCTCTCCCCTGGAACCAGGAGTCTTCACCACCCAAGACTCACGCGGAGCTTCCTCCTGCCTCCACTCCTCCACCGTGCCCTTCCCTGTCCCTGAAGTGCCCCCTGCCACCTTCCCTGGGCCGACACGCTCTGCAGGACACAGCACGGCACACCCTCGGGACGCCTCCCCCATTTCCCAAGGCTGGGCTGTTCTGCACAGCCAGTGCCCCTGGCATCAGGGTGCAGTACCACACCTGTCCTGTAGGATGTGTCTTCAGCCGGAAGCCGCAGAAGTCACAGTGGCTTAAAGATGGTAGATTGTGTTTCTCTTTCACACCAAAGTCTGAAGGCAGGCAGGCTGGGCGGTGTGCGTCCCTCCTACCAAAGAGAAACGGAGCTGGTTCCGTCTCACTGCTCTACCAGGAAAGAGGACACCAAGAGGAAAGGGTGGGGGACTTGTGTCCACTGAGCTGCGTTTTGTTTTTAAGGGAAGGGGTCAGGGGAGGGGTGGGGGAAGTACAGTCTGATGGTCCAGAGAGTAATTGCAAGGCCAGGCTAGCTGCAAGGGAGGCTGGGAAAGGCAGTCTCCTATCTGGGGGACCCCGTGCCCAGTAAGCCCCAGGCTCTTTTATCGCAGAAAGGACAACAGATTGGGGTGGAACGGGCAGAGATGCAGGCATGAGGAGATTAGCATATGGACAAATGGGGGCTACAGGTGACGGTCCCTCGGCCCTGGTCCTCACCTTTCCCACCTGAGCCCCATTGCTCTGTGTGGCATGTCAGCAGGTAGAGCTGCCCTACAGTCCACATTTTGTCTGCACTGTGCCGGGGGTCCGGCTTTGCACAGGGATCATCTTTTATAATCCAGTTAGCAGACCCTTGGGGTGAAGAGGTGGTTTGCTTCCCACATGTGAGCCTGGAAGGAAGGGAAGAAAGGGAAGGGGACAGGGGAGGGGTAGGGGGAGAAGGATGCTCCTGAACCCCACCAGGCCAGCAATGAAAGAGGCGGAAAGCGGGGAGCCACCCCCACGCTTCCTGCAGGTGACAGCTGCCGCTCCTTTAGTCCCTCCGGGGCCTCCTAGAGCTGAGGACTCGAGTTCCTCTCTCTCCTGGAGGGCAAGTGACGAGGGTCCTTGTCTGTGCCCCCATCCTCAGCTGGGGCAGCGGGGAGAGAAGTCTCCAGAGATCTCCTGAGAACTTTGGAGCACCTGGGCCCAACCTCCTACTTTGATAGGAGAAACTGAGGCACAGCAAGGGGTGTGGGTTGCCCAAGGTCCCAGGACCAGACACAGGGTCTCCCAACTTCCAGGTCACCAATACACTTAAAGGGTCCCCTAAATTGTCATCTTGCTCCTATGATGTTTAAACCAGGAACAGCTCTTTGTACCAAGTGTCAGGAACTCGCCCCTCTCTGGCTCCAAGAGCCTTGTTTTATTGTGTCCCCCACCAGGTTTCTGTCATCAGAGGGAATCCTCCAAGGAATCAATCACTCCTCCTTGGGATGGGAAACTGCGGCCCTCACAAGTTGATGAGCTGCATCTCAGAAAACATGCCTCTGACCCTGGGACAGGCCACCTGGGCCCACTGCAGAGGCCGATCCTGTCCCCAGAGGTGCTGGCCGCCTGCCCTCTGGTTTCAGCCAGGCTTTTACGCCCAGAGGCTTTTCCCCAGCTACAGGCATTAAAGTCATCAGGTGACCCTCACTCCCAAATTGAGCAAGAGTTGGACAGAGGAAGTTAATAAGCCACCCTAGGTTCCAGCCGGGGTGGGTGACACCCCATGGCTGAAGACAGCTCCCTGAGCTTCATATTTAAAATGAGGGGTGTGATGACACACTGACCTTCTCATCTCCTGCTGTGGCATCCCAGTGTGACTATTTTTAAATTCTAAGTCAAATGCAAAACCTGCCCAGACCCACTTGCCTGAGTTGGCACCTCCCTGCAGTAGCTGCTGCGTGACAAGCCCGCTGCCCACACCGCCTTCCCCGCCAGGGCTGGTGGGCCATTCAGCAAATCTCCGGGTCTAGGGGCTCATGAACTTGGCCTCTTGCTCATTAGCCCTCCCGGTTGTTGCTCGGCCTGATAACTGCTGCAGTTGGAAGTGAATGACACACTTTTTCTACATCTGCTCCAAATTTGCATTTCAGAAATTAGAGACCTTAGCTGCGTGGTATTACATGCCAGTCCAGGCCGGGCCTCGGAGGATGGAACTGATTGGATATTCTGCCTAAATGAGAGGAGTTTCAAACTCTTTCCAGGAAATTGAGTGGAACACCCAAACTGACATCCAATATTAAATATTATATTCGTATAGTTGTTCCGTAGAGTTCCCTGGCATCCGACATCTGGGAGCAAAATTTATAAATGGAGAAATTGAATACCTGGTTGGAATGCTGCTCATCAGAGCTAAGAAATTAAAATATTACTGAATGTACTCCAAGCCAGGCTGCTTACAAAGGTAGAGCTATTAAAATATGATTAGCCAAACTGTATTTTGTCTCAAAAATGTCATACACCATTAAAGTTGAGAAGGCTTTGATGCAAATACCCCTGGCAAAGGCTCTGCCCTGTCAGCAGCAAGAGTCTCCAGAACGTTCTCTGCAAATATTCCAGTTTGCTGAAGGAGGGGTGTCCACAGGCGCTGCCGGGGTGGTGGCATTCCCCGTGGCTGCAGGGACCCCCAGAGCCTCTGGCCTCAGTCTAGGTGGGCTCACCAGTATCTCTCTGTGGGGGGTTTCAGGCCAGGGAAGATTCACTGATGTGTGTAGAATAGAGAAGGGCCAAAATTTAACAGTGCCAAAAGTCTTGGTAGTCATGATAAATAATAGTTTCGTATAATATTAAAAAAATATCAAACTGGAAAACCACAGCCTGGTGCCACTGGCCAGATTGTTTTGGAAAACAGGTCCGGGATTGGGGAGTGGCCAGAGAAGCAGTGTTGTACAAGGTCAAGGTCAGATTCTGTCCTTATTTAAAAGTTTAGTTTTAAGAACTATCAAATTAAGGTATTATCTTTTTTTGTATGTATGTGAGTCTCACTCTGTTGCCTCAGGCTAGAGTGCTGTGGCATCATAGCTCACAGCAACCTCAAACTCCTGGACTTGAGCAATCCTCTTGCCTCAGTCTCCTGAGAGACAACAGGGGCCCACCACCATGCCCAGCTAGTTTTTCTATCTTTAGAAGAGATGGAGTCTTGCTCTTGCTCAGGCTGGTCTAACTCCTGAGCTCAAGCGATTCCCCCAGAGTGCGGGGATTACAGGCAAGAGCCTCCACTCTAGGCCTAAGATCCTATCTAAATGACCAGGATTTTTGGCAGCAATTTAAATTTTGTGCCAAAGGCGAATGTCTCCCTTACCTCACTTTAGCTCCAGCACTGGCCAGGGGAGAAGTGTGGGTCCTGCAACACCTCCCTCCCCAGCTCAAGGACACCATTTGTTACTCGAGACAGACCCCTCTCCTCTTCGAGCTGCCCTCTCCTACGCTGGGAGGAAATCAGCTGGGTCCTGGCAGGTAGAAAAATGAGCTTCCCTGTGAGCAGAGTGAGGTGGCGGCCTCTCTGCCAGGGCCCCACTGGGATTTCCCCACAGTGACTGATGATGCTCAGAACCCAGGGAGGGCATGTGGGGCACAAGGGCTCTTAAGGAGACCCTGGACCCCACACCAAAAGCCACATGCCCCCCATTTGACCCAAGCAGTAGCACTGGAAGGGGAGCAAACAGGGTCACTGGGTATTGATCCTGTGAATATTTTAGAGTGAAAACCAGAGGCAGCACCCCGTCCCTCCCTGGGGTGCCCTGGGTGCACCGCCAGCTGCTGGCTTTGGGGACCTTGACTGGCATTGGGAGTTGCGGTGTGTACCAGTGGGCTTGTTAGTGGCCTGGGCAGACCCTGCCGGCCCGGGAGGGTGGCCCAGCCCTACTGGGCAGCAGACCAAGGCCTGGCTCTTATCAGCCCTCTGCGTCTGGGCAGGTCACTGTTACAGCCCCTTGGGACTTGGTTTCCTTAGCTGCGCTGGGCAGGTGAGGACACTTGCTCTGCCTGTGTCCTTGGGTTTGGGTTTCTGAAACCTGGAGTTGGTGCAGGTGCCCCAGCTCTGAAGGTGTGTGCACAGATTCAGGATCAGTGTTCTCCAGCAGTGGTGGGGTCAGAGGAGCCGAGTGCCTTGACCAAGGCCACACGCAGCTCTAGTTAGGGGGCACAAGTGTTCGGAAAACTCCCCCTCTAGACTTTCACCTCCTTCTTCTAAGTCAGCGCTTCTCCGACTAGACCCTGAATGCTGATGTCCCAGAGGGCTTGTTAAAAAGGCTGGGCCACCCCACAAGCTTCTGACTTGGGAGGTCTGGAGGGCAGGCCTTTCTGACAGGCTCCAGGACACGCTGCAGCTTTGGCCAAGGGGCCATTCTTTGGAAACACTCACTGAGGGTGATTGGGGAGGAGAGGGAAGCTTAGGGTGTGACCAGGGAAGGCTGGGCCCAGGATGGACACCCTGGTCAGGCAATTTCTCCCACGCCACCCCTTGTCACCTGTACAGGAGGCTGCTTTGAAAAGATCTCTGTTCCTGAGCTCCGTGGCAGACCTACAGAGTCAGAAAGGGCTGGTGAGCAGGAATGTCCATCTTTGCCCCTTTCCAGGTCATTCCAATGCCCACGAATTAGAACCAGCCGTTTCTCTCACCCCTGGCTCCTCCTATTTTGCGCCGAGGAGGGAGGTTATTTCTTTCTTTCTTTTTTTTTTTTTTGTAGAGACAGAGTCTCACTTTATCACCCTCAGTAGAGTGCTGTGGAGTCACAGCTCTCAGCAAGCTCCAGCTCTTGGGCTTAGACGATTCTCTTGCCTCAGCCTCCCGAGTAGCTGGGACTACAGGTGCCCGCCACCACGCCCGGCTATTTTTTGATGCAGTTTGGCTGGGGCCGGGTTTGAACCCGCCACCCTCCGTATATAGGGCCGGCGCCCTACTCGCTGAGCCACAGGCGCCGCCCAAGGTGGAGGTTATTTCTAAACACCAATTTCCGGGACAACCCCAGGGCATCTTTAACTTTTAGCTCTCTGAAAGTGTCCAACACACAGCCAGGACAGAGAAGTTTGAGTTCCAGGGTTTTCCCTGAGCAGCTCCCTCCAGGCCCCCAGTAAGAGGTGAGCTTACCAGGAACCAGCTAGGGGAAGATGGCTGGTATGGAGAGTTACTGAAGAAAATCGTATCTGGGGCCGTGGGGTAAGGCACCATTACGCGGCAGGGTTGGTTTTTCCTTCAAACCACTGGGGCTTGGCCTGGGCCCAGATATAATAGAATTGACCATACTGGCCACTTACGATACAGACCCCGCAGACTCATAAACTGCCTTAGAGACCTATAAACTGAAATAACAGTCCCCAACTCCATCCTTCTCTCTACCCGCCGCTTGTTTGGCTTGGCAGAGAGCGGGGCTCATGCCTGGAGCTATTATTATTATCGTGGGTTTTGGGGTGATTCACCTCTACATTTGAGCTTTACCCTCTCTGCTTGCAAAGGAAACCTCTTTGACGTCTGTTCTGCTACTGAGGTTCGTCAGGGTGGTTGGAGCCCTGGGCCTGATGGGAGCTGTTCTCTGGGCTCAGGCCGCTCGAGGGCAGCCTTGTCATCCAGGGATCTTGGCCTCTGGATAATACCCAGGGGATCAGTTTCATGGGTGAGTTCTGGGCCAGAGAGCAGGATGTTCACATTCTAGAAAGGACCTTAGTCATTCAGAACGCTGCTCCGGCTGACCCAAGGTGAGGTATGTGGCCCGACTGTGTGTTTCCTCAGCGTAGCCTGAGGAGGAAGGGAAATTGAGTTAACCTCAAGACTAGGCCCAGGTTTGGAGCAAGACTGCCTTGATTTGAAT
The DNA here is from genome assembly GCA_963574655.1 of Perodicticus potto. Lineage (NCBI taxonomy): Eukaryota > Metazoa > Chordata > Mammalia > Primates > Lorisidae > Perodicticus > Perodicticus potto. The sequence goes on along the minus strand of CAUYRH010083273.1, from coordinate 15,774 downwards.
CTGAGCCCCGACATAGACCAGCTGAGTGTCCTTGGATACCCTACTTAAAAAATCCTTTCCATGTGCCTAAGCTTCCTCACCTGTAAAATGGGAACAGCAACCACAGTGCCAGGTGGGTTGTGTCAAACCCACAGTCAGCAGTCAGGTCAGCCACGGAGAGCATTCCTGCAGCAGAGAGTGCCCAGAACGTGTCAGCTTCTTTAGAGAATGAATCCAGGCCCTGGGGTCTGTATTAATTTTGTCGGGTAATCTGTCCATCTTTCTATCCCTCAATCCATCCCTTGATCTATGTGTTTTTAAATTTATCAGCATTATTATTATTTTGAGATAGTTTTGCTTTGTCATCCAGGCTGGAGTGCTGTGGCATCATAGCTCACAGCAACCTCAAACTCTTGGGCTCAAGTTATCCTCCTGCCTCAGCCTCCTGAGTAGCCGGGACTACAGACACCCACCACACCACCCAGCTAGCTTTTCTATTTTTAGTAGAGATGGGGTGTCACTCTTGGGCAGGCTGGGCTGGAACTCCTGAGCTCCAGGGATCCTCCCGCCTCGGCCTCCCAGAGATCAGGGGTTACGGGGTGTGAGCCACTGTGTCCAGCCTTTATTATCATTATTCTTAAAGGACTTTGCCAAAGGTCTGGTTCATCGTCTCTGAATGCCTCTGTTTAAGGTTTTAACAGTGCGTGTTTGGAGCCCCCCATAGACGTGCACGGTCCCTTGGTAACGGGACGTGCAGAGTCAGAATGTAGCAATTTCTAAGGGGATAAAAAGGGGAAGGAGGGAGGCAGGGCACCCCAGGGAGAGGGAGCCGCACGGGCAGAGGGGCTTCCCCGGAGGTCTGACCTTGCTGAGGGCAGAGGCTGAGTCACCCAGCCTTTCGTCCGTCCACGCATCTGTGCCAAAGCATCTACTCACTGTACTGTCACTTGATGTCCCGATGTGCCCCTCACTCAATCCCTACAGCTGTCTCCCAGCCGAGCGCTGCTGTTACCGTCTTTGGACATGTGAGGAAGAGGAAGCTGAGGCTTAGCAATTGGCTCAAGGTTGCACAGCTCCAGCTGGCACTGCTGGGGTTTGACACTCCTGGACCTTCCCATACCAGTGCCTGGGGCTGTCCCCTTCCCCTCACAGCAATCTGGCATTTCCAAATGGTTAAGAATAGATGTGGGTGATGTCTCTATCACTGGTGTGGTAACCTTGACCTCAGAACATGACATCACTGCCCCCTGAGGAGTGCTAGAAACCCCCTGCACAGCCTGGGAGTTTCTCTCGTGGGGAGCTGGGGTCTGGGTCTGAGATGGCCTCAGTGCCCCACCTCCATGTGGGATCCAGGGGTTCATTTATGAGACTGGACCAAGCCTTGTCCTGGAAGGAGCATGTCCCATCTATCAGACCCTGTGTCGTCATGTGGGAACAAAACCGCATTTCCTATGTTTACCAAAGCTGCTGTGTGGGATGAGCTAAGACCCAGGTCACTCTGGCCCAGGAACATCCTGAGGGACAAGCCATCCCAGGGAGTAATTCAGGGGTGGGGGCAGAAGGTACGAGGTGAAGGTACTGGGGTGGGAGCTAGGCCAGAGGCGCCCTCGGCCATGGGGGTGCCTGGCAGTCTGTGATGGTGGAAGGCAGGTGAAGACCTTTAGAGAAGGGAGGAGAGAGCCTCACTCCAGTGGGATTGAGTCCAAGATTGGAGTGCAGGCCCTGTGGTGTAACGAGAGGGAGGCCGATCGATTATTGCCATCATTACCACCATTAGCCATTACCATCATCGCCATCACCACAACATCACCACCACCACCACCATCATCATCACAGGAAAACAGCAGCTTTTACTAATATTGAGGCAACTTCTAAGGGCCAAGCACATGGTACGGTTCATCTCGCCCCAGGCCCAGGTACCATCCTCTCCACGGCATGAACAGGAAAACTGAGGCTGGCAGAACTGAGGAACTTTTTCCACATCATACAGCTGGTGAAGGGTGGAGCCTGGACCAACCTGGCGGCTATCTGAATCCAAGCACTTCACCCACAGGGTTGCATTCCAGGGCTTGAGAGATGCAGGCTGTGAATCCCGTCCAACAGGCAGGGAAACTGAGGCTGGGTCGAGGCACCATTTGTCCTTCACATGGACAGCTTTTCGTCTCCCTGCCCCCTCTTTAATCCACGTCAGTAATTAGCACCCCTTCTTCTGCCTTCTGTGAGCAGGGCTGATCCAGGCTAGTCTGTGCAGGTCCCTGATCCAGGTCCCTGGACTGGGGCATTTGTGGGGACCAGAAACAGGACACTGCGTGGCATGGGGTCCAGACCCACCTTAGGCAAGTCCTAGGTGTGCAGCCACCAACTCTGTGAAGCGGGTCTGATGGTGAGGGCTAGAGGAGGGGACACAGCACCTCCCTGGCCCATAGGAGGTGTCCAGGAAACAAGAGCTGCTACCTCCTGTCTCCAGCCTTCAACATGTCCCCATCTGGGCAGGACTTCCCAGGGGTCAGTACCCGTGACCCCTGCTGGCTTCAGAGACATGAGGTAGAAACATGTACTCTGGATAAATCACTCTGCCCAAGAAGGGTGACTTCAGCATCTCACGGTGGGGGCAGGGGGAACGTTGTTGCTCGGGGATGTTTTTTAACTTGCTTAAAGTAGTAAGGAGGGAGTTGCAGCCCTCCTGAGAATCTGCCTCTGCTCCCTCCGAGCCCTGTAAGCCCTCCTCAGTGGTCAGGACTTCCCCCAGTAGCCAGCTATGGCCAGCCCCCAGCAGGCTGGCTCTCGGAGGCCTGGGCCACGCCTGTGTCTTTAGGGCACAAATGTGGCCTCAGCTCTATCCTCACTGTCTCCTGGGTGTAGTCACAGCCTGTGGGAAGCCTTGAACTTGGCCTGACCCCTTTTTGCATCTGGGCAGGTCCCATGCTAAATCCAAAGACCCTGAGGATGCAGGAAGGGAGCAGGGGGTGAGCTCACCTAATCCAGGCCCTCCCAGTGTTGCCTGGAGCCGCTTTGGGGTATAAGAGGCCCAGTCCTGCCTGGACTGGAGCTACTGGCCTCTGCGTCCATGGGCTGGGTGATGGGCCTTGGTCTGAGGCAACACATCTCCTTGATGACACAGGAGCAGCAAGGGTGGGTGGCATGAATCAGGCCTTCTCCTGTCCCTACCCCTCCCCGCTATAACTGGGGTGATGCCCAAGAATTTTCTTTTCAAGCATGTTCCCAGGTAACACGGTTGCTGTAGGTCTCAGGGCTGAACCTTAGAGCCACTCTGCTACCTGCCAGCCTCCCTTGCTGGTGTCTGGGGCCAGGTTTTAGTCCTGCACAGAGGTGTTTAGTGCACCCAGCCAGAGGCCCCCTCCTTGTAGCAAACCAAACCCTCCTCCACGCCTCTAAATGGTGACCATGGGAGGGTCAGTTTGAGAACCCCTACACCTGCTGTGTGCTGCCCCAGTTTTAGGAGTGGGCCCTTTGGCCTCCAGTCTTGTTGCCCAGCAGATGCCCAGGGAGTAAAGGTACTTCTTCCTACCCTCAGTTTCTCAAGGAAATGGGCCTGGTAACACTCTCCAGTGAGAAAATGCCCCGAGGACACCACATATCCTCTGGGCAGAGCATGGATCTTGCCATCAGGATGACGGTTGCCGCTGAGAGAACAGGCCCTCCCGCTCTGCATGAAACACTGGCCCTTCACCATGAGTTCTCTGGCATCATAAAAGATGATCTTCCTGTGAGCAAGCTTCTAGTCATGGTGGCTCATCTAGGAATTTCCTCTGCTCCCCACCCCCACGTCCTCCTCTTTGAGACCCAGCAGAAATGGTTGCCCGAACTGGCCCTGAGTCCTCATCACAAGCCCTGCGCCCTGGATGGCCCTGTGGGAGGGTGGGTGCAGGGCAGTGGGGGACGTGTCTGCAGCTGGTGGGGGCGGAGAGGCCTAAGTGGGGAGGAAAGATGGTGCGTGAACAATCCTTTGACCTTTTCCTCTGGGTGTTTGGGTGAACATAAGCCTGTTTACAATAAACCTTGGGGAGATTTTTCATCCGTCCAAATGGAACAAGGGTTATGTAAGCAGAGAGACCTCAGGCTCAGCAAACACCTGCTCCAGGGGGCCAAATGGAGGGAACACAGGAGAAACAGGGCCCCTCGGTTGACTCACGACCAAGTTCACGATGACAGGGGTTTTATTAAGCTGAAAGACTGCTGGGAAAGGCAGCCAGAACTTTCCGGGCATTGCAAAGCAGGCCACACGTGAGAGGGGGGACCCCCGTCTCCTCTGCACCCCTCCCCTGCACCCCGGCGAAGTTGAGATGAGCACAGGGCCTTGGACCCCCGAGGGAGCCACCCGACCCTGGCTTCCATTTCAAAAGTACCCCGGTGTCCTCTCTCTTTTAAAAGTCTACAGGCACATCTGATGACAGTGACAGGAAAGTAGATCTGTTCAGGGACACAACCTCAAGAGCAATTCTTCCCCTGTGAGTTTTGGTTTTTCTGCTTCACACCAACCTTGATGTCCTTTCGGGGAGACTTCTGCACCCAGGAATGTTTACTTATCAAGGCCAGGCTCCTGTCTCTGGGTTTTGGAAACCTAAGGTGAGCAATCTGTGAGCTCAGATGGTCTGTACAGTCTCTGTCACCAACCTGTGCCCATTCATGATTCGGTGAGGGTGGTTTGACCCCACATGGAGGGGGTGATTCTGTTCCATAGCCTGGAATAGGGGCACAGGCTTAGATGGTTGATAATGATCTTAACCTTCGGCTTACACCATGTTAGGCCAAATCGTTCCCTTCCACTTTCAGGTTCTCTTTTCCAGATTCCCTGTTACTGTTTGGCAGACTGTATTTTCCAAAGCAGTGGCAATAGGATCTTCCATCCCAAGGTTCTTCTTATAATGATGCCTCCCCAGAACAGGGGCTCTGTGGTCCTGTCTGCTGGAATATCAGTAGGCCCGTGACGATGAGCAGAGAGCAAGTCTGTGTGACATCCCAGAGGACACACAGCTTCTGCCTAGTCCCCTTAGGACACTCGTTCTTGGAGTTCGGAGGCCAGACTGTGGGGAAGCCCAAGAGGCACAGGCAGAGAGGCCCATGGTGACAGGAACCGAGGCTGCCAACCTTCAGCTGGACCAGCTCCCAGTTGACAGCCACAGCCAGCTTTGTCATAGGGGAGGAAACACACAGGCAGCTTTTGCAAAGCTCCCAGCACTAAGAGACCTAAGTTTCCTTTGCATCAGCAGAGACTGCAATGGAGCTGGTGATGGAGCTGGTGTTGGTTCTGACGTTCCCCTCCTCAGGGGTGTTACTGTGCTATTTTTTTGACTCATGGTAAAGGCAATCTGTCCCTCAGCCAGAAAATGATTGTTATCCAGGGGAGCAGAGGTGAGTTTGCACATTGTCTTTCAAAGTGCATGTGTTTGTGCTGGTCTGCTCGGGAAGACACCAAAAGTTGGTCTTTGTCAAGGGTGAGCAAGAAATGTGGTTCCACTAAACAGTATAATGAGGGGGCGTTGGAAGCCGGCAGCCCCTTACTAACTCAGGAGGAGAAAACTTGCAGGCTTTTTACCTGATTGGTTTGTGTCTGGCTTCTTTGAAAAGCTTCGTTAACCATGTTTCCTCCTGGAATTGTAGCAGCAAGGCTATTCACACCATGTCTGGCTCTGCAGGGATCCTGTGGGGACCCTCCAGCAGCCGCTGCTCCAGCCCAGCTGAGCTCTGCCGTCCTGGGGCTGCTGCAGCCTGTGTAAAGGAAGATGCTTGACCCAGGGCTCAAATGGGAGGCCTGAGCTGGCCCTTCTGGAACGTTCCCAGTGCCCGAGTGAGGAGAATGCCCTCTTGCAGACTCAGAAGCCCGGGTGGGTGTGTTGTGGGGTCAGCGTGTGTCTCTGTTGTACCCCTCCAGGTTCTTTGTACATGAAGTTTTCATGCCTGTAACTCAGCAAGGGAGAGTGTCATCTTAGCTTAGGTCCTGCAGAACCGGACCCTAAAATAGGGATTTGAGCGCAATCAGTTTGCTTGAGCGGTATTGTGAGTGAATTGTGTTCTCAAACACATGTGTTAAAATCCTGCCCCTGTGACTGTGACCTCTTTTGGAAATAGGATTTGCCAGTGTGATGGGGTTGAGAGCAGGTCATTTTGGATCAGGGCGGCCCCAGATCCAGTGACTGACGCCCCCACGAGAAGGTGGGGTGAAGGCACACAGACAATGCCCTGTGAGGATGGGGGCAGGGCCTGGAGCCATGAGAGTAAAGCCAAGGAGGTCAGGGCTGCTGGCGGGCACCCAGAGCCTCCAGGGGAGCCAGCCCTGCCCACACCTTGATCTCAGGCTTGGGTGAAAACCTAGGTGTCTGTTGTTTGAATTCCCAGTTTGCAGTCCTTTGTCATAGCAGCCCCAAGACACCAATGCAGGAGGACCCCCCAGGAACACCCTGAGACCCATCGCATAGGATTTAAGCCAGCCTGTCTCCCTGAGCCCTGGGTCTCTGTGGGCTCAGGACGGGGGCCAGCTCCACACCCACCTGTCCTCTTGCTCAGCTCTCCTTGCAAACAGTGCCCTGAACCCAGTCTGCCCCTATACCCCCAGCTCCCAGCCTGTCATCTTTCTCCACTTCCACTTGTCACTGCTCTGTGTAAAACCTGTCCCTGGACTGCTGGTGTCTGCTACAGCCAGGTGGAACACCAGCCCCTGGTACAACCTCCCTGCTGGCCCTCCATCAGCAGGCACACAGCTGCCCCAGGCCCTTTGCACTTGCTGCCGTGTGCCCAGAGTACTCTTCCCCCAAATGTCTGCGTCCTCCTTTGGGCCTTTTCCGGTCAGGGTGTCAGCAGGTGACAGAATGCAATCCCCATGTCAGAATAAAGATAGGTGGAGGAGGGTGAAGGGTCACACCAGCAAGCAGCTGCTTTCACTTCTGACCCACTGGAGAGGGGAGGGGATGTTATGCCAAGAACTAGGCCACAGAGCAGCCCTGGCTGTGGGGAGACAGTCAACCCAGAGATGTGTCAATGGAGCAGGAATGAAGTGGGGAAGGGTCCCGGCCTTTCTTTCCTCTCGCCTCCTAGGCCCCTCCAGTTTCACTGGCTAAACTCAACAGAAGGCCAGAGGGTAAGACGCCTGGGCACACAGTCCATGGGGTGACAGCCTCCCGGGCATGCAGTCCGTGGGGTGACAACCTCCTGGGCATGCACTAGGAAGGGCGCTGGGTTCAGGGAGTCCAGAGGTAGCACTGAGGCCCCCACTCAGAGACCATCGTCGGCCACCCCATTTAAATCCAGCCACTCCCCGGCTGTTGCCACCTCCCTTCCTAGCTGGATTGCATCCCAGGTGCTGCCACCAAATGATGTTCTATCTGATTTCCTTATCTTTGTTACTGTTCATCCCCCACTAGAATTAAGGTTGCATGAGGGCAGGGGCTCTGGGGCCGCATCTAACTTTCATCTTGAAAAATTTCAACCCTTTAGTTGAAAGCAAAGTGCTCTGAACATTCACGGACCCAAGGCATGACTCGACTCACCAGTAGTTAACATTTTGAAAAGCAGAGGTTATTTTGGAGGACACTTTCTGGATGTATAACCTGGACAGAAACCCTGGTAACCCCTCAGCAGGGATCTCTGATTCTCTTCTTTGCAGCCGTATAGCAAACCCTGAAACAGTCACTGCAAACGATTACTCATTAAATATTAACATGTGTTGAGCAGGCGAGAATTTGAATCTTGCATTGATTTAGGTGAGCTGGTGATTGCTGCTGGTCTTGCACACCAGGCCCGTGGGGTGGGGTGGAGGGGCGCCCTCTGCCTTTCTTCATGGTTGCTTTCTGCACTTTAATATTTATGTCAACTCCATGAGGTTGCTGTTACTGTTTTCCAAATGAAGAAACCGGAGCTCAGAGAGGTTAGGCCATTGGCAAACGTCACACAGCTGGGAATTGACAGAGCCTGACTCAAACTCAGACACATTGGAGCCCTTTTGTTTTATCCACGGACAGTGCAGGGCTAGAAGGGAGAGCTGGTGGTTAGGACGGAGGGGTGAACTCACACTGCTGGGCTTGACCTGGTTCTGCCGCTTAGCAGTGTGGGGTGCTGGGCAGTGATTTTACTCTGATGGCCTATTCAAGGCACTGTGGGCTCGGTGTGGCGGCCTGCAAAAGAGGCAGTTCCCTGTCCCCTTTGTTTCCTTGCAAGCCGGAGCCACACTGGCATCCCACACCTTGCTCTGGGTCTGCGCCCCTTCCACCTACTCTCCTTGTCCTCACCTGGGCACATTTTCATCCCTGCTGGTAGAGCTTAGTTTTCTCCAACCACAGAGCTGGATGTGAACATTTCTTTCTCTCTCTTACCTGAGGATAAATATTTTTTATGTTCATACCCGTCTAGTTCACGGTGAAAAAATCAGAAAAATCAGATAACCAAAAAGAAAAAAGACCGATTTTGAGTGACCTCAGCGCTCAGAGATACCTGAGTGTGTGCACGTGGCAATCCTTCCTCTGGTGCCTTGGAGCACGTTGAGAACAGGCTTTGCTGCACTTACTGACGCCGTCTCGCCTCGGAGCATCTCACGTGTCATCGCACCGTGTCCTCACACGATTCTGTCCGCTTTGCTTTCCTGTGGTCCCCACTTTATTTGTCCCCACTTGTTCAAAGTTCTGTGGGTGTAAGTGATGGAGTTGTGAGCTGAGTTCTTCCCCACGTAGACACACCTGCCGTCTTGCACAAGCTCGCACACGTGCAGCCTGGGAAAGGGTAAAGCACACGAGCAGGAATGTGTTTTCACTACATGACATAGACCACCACCCCACTCCCTGCATTTTCAGCCCCTGCCTGGGAGCTGGGATTGTGTGGGCTCAACCCCGAGTGCCGGGGGTCTAGACAAACACCACCACAGCAAACATCTTAGGGTCGAATCTCTCTGCACACATCCTCAGTGATTTCCTTTCTATAAACCCCTAACGGTGGGGAAGCCAAGTCCCTGTTTATTCACACTTGCAATTTTGGTCGATATTGCTAAATCAACTTCCAGAAAAGCTGAATGAATTTATACTTCTGAGAGCTACATCTGAGCGGGATTGACGGGGTTTGGAAACATCTTTTTAAACTAGGGTTCTGGTATCTTAGAGGCTTTTTGGCCACTAAGACCCCAATAGTGTTCCAAGGCAGAATATCCCAATTACCTAGGAAGCTGAGCCAGCAATCTGTGATCCCTGGGAAGGAAGGATGGAGGCAGAGGGAGGGGGTGGGATGAGGAGGCGAATTCTGCACAGACTGCTTGGGAAAGACTCTTCCCTAGAATTCACTCGCCGTGTGTTTGGTCTTCCGTGCACGAGGCTAAGCGTTTGTAAGGAGAGGAGAGAATTTACCCCGTTACTGATGAGAATGAGTTATATCTGAGAGCCCTGGAAAGCATTTCTTAAAGCTTTAAAGATGAGTTCATAGAGGAATGTTGAAGTGACTGGGCGTGAACTCACGAAATGCTCCCACTCAGAGCAGGGCGGGCGAATGGCCTTCATCGCAGTGCCCCACCCCACCGACCTGGGGCTCTGTCGCACCCTGGGCCCTGGGCTCACAACCAGGCACACCTCCTTCCCTGGGTAATTCCTGTGTAGCCCCCAGAGACTTGCTGACCACTCGGGCACAAAATAAAGAGGGTTTCCAAACAGCTCAGTGGAGCGAGTGAGCAGAAGACAGCAATATATGTGTGGAGAGAATGGGTTTGGGGAGGGACAGACTCCTACACAGTCTGTCTCTGCACCCTGCCACCCGGGGGGGTCTGTCACCTCTCAGCTCCCTCCTGGGGGCCGCGACACCTGCTTGCAGGGTGTGGAGGGAGGGGGGATTGGCCCAAGGGGCCTGTCGTGCCTGGTGCTAATTTTTATCCTACAATCAAGAAAGGAACAAATGAGGTGAAGATGTGACTTCAACACCGCAGGCCCCTTTACTTTGCCATCTAGAATCTTCTCCCCACTCTCACCCGGTCCCTCATTGTACAGATGTGGAAATCCCAGGTGTGAGACCTGCAGGACCCCCAGGCCCTGCTTCATCTGGGGACAACTCTCCAAAAAAAAAAAAACAATATAAGAAAATGGAAATTTATTTTGCAGCCTGTGCGGGGGTCCAGAGTGGTGGGGTGCGGGAGGCAGAGTGAGGGGCCAGCAGATCGGCCCCCTCCACGCACCACAGGGCAGCCTCAGCCTCAATGTTTTTCTTCCAAGAAAAACAGGCGGAGGAGGCATTTCCTTGGGGCTATATCATGTGCAAAACTGTGAAACGGTTATTAATGTTTGAATTATCATAATTTTTTTAATTAAAAAGGAGGTTCTGCGGAGCGGTGTCTGTTTCCCATAATTGGTGAGTGTTCCCTAGACGGCTGTTCAGCCACCTTGAAAATCAATGTTTTCATGACCTTCGGCCCCGTTTGCTCTGAGGAGCGTCTCTCCTACAGGTCGCTCCCCGGGATGAAAACAATAAAAGCAAATATATAACAGCAAAGGCCTGAGGTTAATGTCTTTAACAAGATAATGTTACTTAAGGGAACTGTAAAGCAAATCATTCCGAAATCCCATGTGCTCGCTGCAGCCCTGACCGCGTCAGGAACACACACAGCGTGTCCAGCCACGGACGGGTCCTTGGTGTGCTCCTCATTTTGATCCTGTGTCAGACTGTTAGTTTAATACTGTAATCATTCAAAACCCCCAAAAGATACACGGAAGAATGTTGGTGCGAGTGCAGAAATTCTCACACCTCAAGCCTTGGCACTGCCTCTGTTTCCTGGACTAAATAATCCCCGATATGGAGAAGGACTGATGCTGTCACAGGGACAGCTGTGCAAGTGTGAGGGGTGACAGGGCCACCGGAGCTGCCTCTCCACGATGTGAAACCTGAGTGTGACAACCGAAAACTTCAGCTCAGCAAGCAGATGTTCTGGCTACCCGATGCCAAACATCTGGCCCTCTGGAAGCGGGGAGAGTTGATGGAAATGTTCGGGCTTCATCTGGATTTTGGCATCAGGTAAACACAGGCTTACATCCTGGTAGGTAAACTCGGCTTATCATTGATGTAATATTTCTCGAAACTGTATACACTCTATTCAAACCACACTCATCAGAGCAAAGTCTCAACCGTTGAGCGTGAGAGTAGGGCAAGAAGAGAGGTGCTTAAAATACTCCTCCCCCTGCAACAAGAGCGTGCCCCCACCCCAGCCTTCTCTTACTGCTATGTCAAACCGCAACAAGACAATCACCAGGACGGCTGAAAAAGAGGTACAGACATATGGACAAGGGCACCAAGCTGGCAAGGACATTGCCGCCCTGCACGTACACAGCCACCGGGAGATGGCCTTCAGGCTTGGGAGAGGCAATAAGGCCTTCGTGCCAGACTCAGGATGGGGAAGGCTCCCCGGGGAGCTTAGATGTCAGCTGAGACTCAAAGGCGTTAGCTGAACGAGAGTGGAGGGCAGCCAGTGTCAAGGTTGGGGGGACAGGACTCCTGACTCCATCAGGAAGTGGCACAAGATTCAGGGATCTTTTGGAAACGTAGGTCCCATCACTGCACCATCCAATTTCAAACAGGTCCTGTAGACACTGTCAGCTGACCAACCCATCTCTGTGCCTCTGCTTCTGAGGCCTCTCCCAGCCTTCCTTGAAGCTGGAGGGGCCGCCATTCTGCATGATGACCACGGGGACGGAAGAGATGGGTTTCACCTGGGTTTTTCTCATCTGCAAGTTGAGGAGGCCCGATGCAAAAATCCATCTGCATTTTAAATTTCTCTTCATGCCCTCGGTTCCCAAGAAATCTCCAAACTAAAAACACAAAAACTGTAAGCCATGGAAGATGTTAGAACAACAAAACTATTAATTTCTGTGTGCATCCAATGACTTTCTCGCCCCTGAGATGCGCCAATCCCTTCTCCTTCCATAAGAAGAGTACTTTTGGAGCATTTTCAACCAATTTTCCCTGAATCTTAGCTTTCTCCCTCCCCCACCCACCAAGTACCTGAGGTGTAGAAGTGAATTTATAACAGGAAGCCTTTGATTTTGGAGCCTTTATGTTTTTGAAGTCTTCCAAAGCAGGGCTGTAAAACAACTGGCATGTCTGAAGGAATGTCGTGTCCCCCGCGCGGGGGTGGCCGGCTGGGAGGGCGCGTCTGCCGCTGACAGTGAGGAAGCGCCTGCCCCGCGGAGGAAGTGGGCGTCTGGGTGTTGGCCGTGCATGCCGTGCGCCCATCCCTGCTCCCCGCGGGGCTCCTGTCCTTGGCCGGATGGCAGGGCCACCTCAGCGCTGTCCCCGTGCAGATGTGGGGTCCCCGTGACCCTTTTGTCCTTCCACCACTTTGGTAACTGCCTTCATGGTGACCACGGGGAGGAAAGGCCGTCGTACTGGCACAGGTAGTGATGGGAGAGGTTCGCAGATTCCAAGATGTTCACGTGTGATCAAGACGCACCTTAGAACACAGGAAATAGGGTCAACAGGGCCACAGTCCCCAAATAATTCTAGATCAGGCCAGAGCAGGTGCCTGGTGAGTCCAAGCCTAAAGCCCTAGACCCCCACTCAGCGAGGTGGCCGAAACAGTCCCCTGGACTTTCCAGCTGCTCAGCTGACTCCCCGGACAGGATGTCAACCCAGACCCCAAAAGGATGGCCTGAGAGAAGGACCCCAACAGTCTGGGGTCATGCGCGCTCTTTCACCCTTCCGTCCATATCACTCTTCCTGTTTTACATGAGAGGGGCCTGAGGCTGAGCGATGGGCAGCTCGATGGGAAGTGTAGGTCACAGTGAGACACAGCGTCCCACCCTCAATACACGGTGCGGTGACACCCACTTGGGGATTCCAGCCCCGCTCAGCTCTCAACGCACATCTATGCGTTTTTACCTTGTCCCCCCGACCCTGGTTGATGAAGAGTGCCATTCCCACTCCACAATAGCGAGTTGAGCTGTGACGGGGACACTATGACCCCCTAAACCCAAAGTTTGTTTCAGAAGAGGAAACAGCGTCAGAGGGGTTGAACCACATGACACATTCAGGGTCACACAGAGTGGCAGAAGCTGAAACTCAAATTCTGAGCGGAACAAACTTCCGTCCAGGCTGGGGACCGGCCAAGCACGGGCCGAATGCAGCCCCCCGCCCGCCCCTGTCCGGCCGGTGCTGCTGGCACGGCCTCGGCCATCCATCCGCACATTGTTGTCTGGGGCAGCTTTCCCGCCACAGCAGTGGAGCTGAGCAGCTGTGACAGTGACTGTCTGCCACAAAGGCTAAAATATTTACTCTCTGGGCCCTTTGTGGCAAAGGTTTGTTGATCTGTGTTCTAAACACATATAGAGTCCATTCCAAAACAAGCAGACCGCCGTGGACTTTCACGAACAAACCAGGGGCCCAGCCACGGAAGGTCAGTTTACTGGCGTGGATCAGCTGCACAGCGCAGAAACTACTGCACTTACAAGCACGGGGCCTGGGAGCTGGAGAAACCGTGGCCATGGCCCGGGCTAGACAGACGGGGATGGATGCTGCTGCCCAGGGAAATTCTGCCTCTGGCCACACATGCCTGCTTGCTCCCGTCTCCTGAGGTAGGCATGCTGAGATTGTACCAACTGCCCCGCCACGCCCAGCCGCCTGCCACCTGCCCACCTGTCAGGGCCCTGCCTACCGTCCTGTGGGAAGCCTTCCCTGGGTCCTCAGGCCGGCCTGAGGACTGTCTCACTGGACAATCAGCTGTCACCCTGTAAGGTGACACATCTGCTCCCTGCTCTTTTGCCTGTGGCCCAACTCATTCCCCAAGATGGCTGCAACGGTATTTCCCATCCCATGTGTGACTTTGGCACCCTCCCCTTTGAGTGTGGTCTGAGTCCCTGTTCCCTAAAACTTGGCCAGTGCTCGCAATTGCTCTGACCACCGGAGCATGGAGAAGAGATGCTGAGTGACTTACCGAGCCAGGTCACAAAAGATGGGCAGCTTCCCTGAGGCTCAGGGAGAGCCTCATGGGCAGCCATGCTATGAGGAAGCCCAAACGGCCCTGCAGAGAGACCACACAAAGGGTGTGAGACCACCTGAAGAGAGGAACCCGGGATGCTGCTGGATGCTTCCCTGCACTCCCCTCTTTTATTTCCAACCACCTGTCACATCTCACAACATGGGAGGTGATGACACAGATGGGTCCAGGTGAGCCCTTCCTAAGATCCTGACCAGACAACCCACAGGAGGTGGTACAGGTGGAACCGTGTCCTCCCCCAGAGACACCCTGCAGCCCTAACCCCTGACACCTCAGAATGTGACCTTATTTGGTGGTAGGGTCTGTCCAGAGGCAGTCAAGTCACAAGGAGGTCATCAGGGTGGACCCTTGCCCAGTCCTTGTAAGACCAGGGAAATTAGACACAGGAGGGCCCCATGACGATGCGGGCTGAGACTGAGGGATGTTTCTATAACCCACAGAAAGAGACTGGAACCAGAATCTCATGTCCCTCACAGTCCTCAAAGGAACCAGCCCTGTGGACCCCTCACTCCCGCATTTCTGACCTCCGGTACTTAGAGAGAATAAATCTCCATGGTCTAAGCTGCTTGGCCTGTGGTGCCTTGTTACAGCAACCCTGAAAAACAAATGCAGGTGCTAAGAAAGTGATGGCCGGCTTGTGGGTGATTTGTTATGCAGCCCTAGCTCACGGGAACACTCACAGAAGTCTTGGCTCCTTGAAGGCAGGTGGTGTGTGCTTGTTAGATATTTGCTCACGAGCATACGGGCGGCTAGTGGAGGATTCCCTACCATCGGCCTCAGGTAACTCTCTGGACAGCCCCACTGGTCAAGGATCCGCATAGAATAAGGACTCGGTGGCAGCCAGCTGGGGCAGCGCGCCTGGGAACCGGAGTGGAAGACGCATGGTGATGCATTTCCTGCCTGAGCCAGGCTGGAAAACAGGAAAGGTCCTGCCCGTGCGCTTTTATGGGCACCGGCACGAGGCTCTGGAGGATGGAGGCCTGAGAGCCGAACAATGTGCGTGAGCGGTTAGGAAGGGGGCAGCCATGTGCTTTTGCATTCAAGGGACACACACAATTGAATAGATGTCACAGGCGTCTCGACGTTGATGAAAAAGCTACAAGCTGGCTTAGCTTGGAGTTCCGGAATGTGCCCTGCACGACGCAGACAGAGCCGTGGGAGCAGGGAAAGGTTTGCAGGGTTGTAGAGTTTTAGGAGAGTTGAGGGGTTCCGGCAGCCAACCCCCCACTTCCAGCCAAGTATAAAACCACCATCCAAAATAGAGGGCTTTTTTCTTTTAGCATTTAACTTCCCCCCCCCAAGGTATAGTAAAGTGCTAAGGCTGGGGGTTGGTCGTTGACCTTTATTGAAGAGGTCTCAAGTTGTGTGCGACACTTCTTTGGTAATAGGACTGCTTGTCACTTACAGGACCTTGCGTGTCCTGGACACAGGTGTCAGTGAGAAGGGAGCTTAGAAGCCACGTAAGATGGTCGCGTCCCAGCACCACGCAGCTAGGAAGTGTCCGGGCTGGGCTTCGAGTTCAGGCTCACTGGATGCAGGAGCTGTGACCTTATCCCGAGCGGTGCACAGATGCTACAGCCACGCAGCTCTGCTAGACATGAGGCACGGAGGGAGAGTGTAGGGACTGAGCGAGGACTCGGCAAGCTTGTGGGGCACCTGGGACTAGAGGGGCCCCCACCAACATCCTCTACCTACCTATCCACTGGACAGCGCTAGTTTTGTTTTGTGTACCCAATATTTTAAATCACATAAGCATGCAGAGCCCTCTAAATCTGAAAATGGTGGTTGACTTATAACCAAGCCGGGCTGCTGGCCGCCCTTCTGTGTAC